>JANRGW010026331.1:15422-38679 GCA_024733675.1 Psilopsiagon aymara | reverse complement strand
CATTCTTTTGATTCTCCTTCCCATCCCTCCAGGAGCAGAGGGAAGAAAAAGGGGGAAGTGAGTGAACAAACTGCGTGACTGATTTATGGCTTAAACCACAACACCACTGCATTAGGAAACATCTTACATTTTAGTATCTGCCAGTCTAATAATCCAACCCTAGGCTGAGAAGCGAGGGCTGCCTAAGTACGAACCACAACAGGCCAGAAAGCACAGGGTATGCATTGTTGCTCGTGGATGGGGACAAGAAGCAAACAAAGCCACTCTGCACAACACTGCCAGAAACAAATCCATCCATGCTTTGTTTGTGACAATGTCAAATAGAACAAGTCATGCCTTAGAAATACAGCCTTTTTCCTGAATTCCCAATCTCTCTTTTGGTGACAAAAACATGAGCAAATGGCTGTAAGTTTCTCACAGTATACTTGTAACTGCGTTTGCAGCATTTTAGTATCTTTTAAAGATAGAAAATAAAAATAAATTAAATAAACTTACTTCCACACATTTTTTAAAAAGGTCTATGGCAAGTTGCCCAGAAAACAAACATACGTGCATCCCAGTTAAAAAAAAAAGACAGAATGTCTTCCCACTAAATGCTGATACAGTAACAATCTTGTTACCAAAAAAAAAAAAAAAAATCACTTAAAATAAACCAGAAAAAGAATGAATGCTATTGAAGACTGTCACTAGGCTTGACAAGTTAATGAGGGATAGATTATGAGAGTATTATTGTTTTAGTAGAGTATTATGTTCCACTCAGATTCTTCTCCTGACTTCATAGACAAAACTTGCTCAGAAATCTGTGCCAACTATTGCATTAAGTTAATGGGACCCTGACACGCAAAGCAAGGCAATGGAGTCCTGTTGACCTACCACATGGGAAAGGGATGCTGTAGCTACAAATCCAGAAGGGACACTAGACAGTTTTGTTGTGGTGGTTTGTTTTATTTCTTCTTTAATAAAAGAATGGGGTAAATTCATTAAAAAATCTCTCTAATAAATGAACATTAATTAATTGATTTTTTTACTCTAGCAATGTTCACTGTGTGTAAGTGAAGTAGGCTTTTTTCCCCTCTAATTTTCATTTATCTTTAAAAAACTTAGAGTACTCCCTAGAAGACCAAACAGCTGAGAATGTCTCCTAAAGACATTGATTTCACTAGTACATTGTTGAGGATCTGAAAATAGGTACCTCTTTGCTCCTTTCTCTTGCCTTAAAAACAGATATGATGCTTTTGAGCCTATGCACACAAGCAGTACACCTAAAACCTGCTAATTTAATTACCTTCCAGATAAATCAGCCACAATTACTTGAGCTTTTGTTCAAACCCGCAGCTGTGGTATTGTTGCTATTTTGTTTCATATAAACATTGTGGCTAATGTATTCCCCCCGAATGCAGAAATTAATAGTGAAATGTATTGAACCTCATGGGGTTTATAGCAAAAATTCCAGGAATCGGAATCCCAGGAGCTGTAAGTCTGAACTACCTAGTCCAAGACCCGTGGAACAGATGCAGCAAGTAACTCAGAACTAGGGATGTAGGAGGTACATAGGACATCCTAGTGTACAGTAGAGGACACCATCCCCAGACAAGATCTTGTGGCAAGGATGGACTGTACTGGTATGATGGGCTTGTCTGAGATAGAGTTAATTTTATTCCTAGTGGCTGGTACAGTGTTGGGTTTTGGCTTTAGACTGAGAACAGTGTTGAAAGCACACTGATATTTTAGCTATTAAGTAGTGCTTACCCTAAGTAAGCATAAGATGTTCCTTAGGCTCTGGCAGATGAAGCCACAATCCATCATATTTGAGAAGCTATGGCAGTCAAAGTTCCCATTGACTGGAAAAGAGGAAACATTACCCTCATTTTCAAAAAGGAAAAAAAAGGAAGACACAGAGAACTACAAGCCAGTCAGCTTCACCTAGGTGTCTGGCAAGATCATGAAGCAGATCCTCTTTGAAACTCTGCTGAGGCACATGGAAAATAAGGAAGTGATTGGTGACAGACGACATGACTTCACGAAGGGCAAATCATGCCTGAAAAATTTGGTGGTCTTCTGTGACAGGCTTACAGCCTTAGACAAGGGAAGAGCAACTGACATCATCTACCTGAACATATGCAAAGCATTTAACACTCTCCTACATGACATCCTTTTCTCTAAACTGGAGTGGCATGGATTTGGTGGATGGACCACTTGGTGGATAAGGAATTGGTTACATGGCCTCATAAAAAAGAGTCAACAGCTCAATGCTCAAATGGAGACTATTGACAAGTGGAGTTCCTCCATTGGGACTGGGGCTGTTTATCATCTTTGCTGGCAGCATGGGAAGTGGGATTGAGTGAAACTTCAGTAAGTTGTTTGCTATGACACCAAGCTGTGTGGCACAGTTGACAAGCCGGAAGGAAGATGTGCCACCCAGGGAGACCTGGACAGGCTTGAGAGGAGGGATAGTGAAGATTTACAAAGTTCAGCAAAGTCAGATGCAAGGTCCTGCTAGTGGGTCAGAGCAATCTCAAGCACAAACACAGGCTGGGCAGAAGATGTATTGAAAGCAGACCTGAGGAGAAGGACTTGGGGTGGTGGTTGGTGAGAAGCTCAACATGACCCAACAGGGTGCATTTGCCATCCAGAAAGCCAACCATATGCTGGGCTGCATCGAAAGGAGCATGTCCAGCAGGTTGAGAGACCTGATTCTCCTCCTTTACTCTGCTTTCATGAGAATTCACCTGGACATTCAACTCTGGGACCCCCAACAAAAAAGGTACATGGAACTGTTGGAATAAGTCCAGAGGAGGGCCACGAAGATGATCAGAGGGCTGGAGCACTATTGCTATGAAGACAGGCTAAGATAGTTGGGCTTGTTTAGCCTGCAGAAGAGAGAAGGCTACAGGGAAACAGAGCAGCCTGCCAGTACCTAGAGGCCTATAAGAAAGCTGTAGAGGGACTTTACAAGGAGAGGGTAATGTCCTTTACAAGGACAAGGGGTAATGGCATTAAACTGAAGGAGAGTAGATTTAGATTAGATATTAGGAAGAAACTATTTATTCTGAGCATGATGATGCACTGGAACAGGTTGCCCTGGAAAGTTGTAGATGCCCCATCCCTAGAAGTGTTCAAGGCCAGGTTGGATGGGGCTTTGAGCACCCTGGTCTAGTGGAAGGTGTCCCTGCCCACAGCAGGGTATTGGAACTAGATGATCTTTAAGGTCCCTTGCAACCTAAACCATTCTGAGATTCTACGATTCTTCCTTTGTATAAGGAAGTCAAACACCCCCAGAAAGAAAGGCTGTGTCTTTACATAACCTATTGAGTCTCTGCTAAGATTCATTGGCCCAGAAAGAGATGAATCCCTAGCACTGTCACTATCTTTTGCTCAGAAGAGGGAGACAGCTTTAAGTGATTTTTTTTTTTTCCTGTATTTTAACATGATTATCTTTTTTCACCTGCGTCTGCGGCTATTTTTAGTGGGATGCTCTGCTTTTCTTGCTTATAGCTTATGGCCTGTGTCCTCCTATGTCTTCACCATATGTAGCTGCTCTGCTGCATAACTAATTAGTAATACAATATATACCCAGCAGTTTCAGTTTGGTCTTTTATCTGGCTTAACCCCTTAATCATTAACCCTTCTCCCCTCTCCCTGGCACATAGCTTTACTTCTATCTTCTCTGCTGCACTTATTTGAGCAGCTATTCCCTTCCTCTTTTGTGACTGGTTAAACTCCCTGCCTCTTTTTCCCTCACACATAAGCCTTTGTTGTCTTGTCATAGTTGAGATCAAGGGACTTGAGCCAATTTCTGCAGTCCTTAATCAATGACTCACAGGACAGTCGCTTGATTAAGGAGTGTGAACTTTGGATCTATAGTGTCTGACAGTATGAACAAAGCTTTCCTGCATCCAGAAAAGTTACACTGTTCTTCCAGCTGCGTGACTATTTTCTGGTTTTTAAGTAGGTGTATTTTAACTATGCATCTCTTCCTACTCTTTCTCATCCTGATGATTTTAAAACATAATATCAGAAAATAGCTATATATTTTTTAAAAATAAATACTTTAAAAATTAGGCATGTAGCACTCTTCAGTTTCCTTTACAATGGTTTTGTATTGCACTGTATTTCCTGTCTTTACAGGAAGAGAATAATTCATCTCTGGGAAAAGATTATTTTGATGAGTTTATGCATATGAATAGAGATTAGAAAGAAAAAGAAAATGAAAGTGAGATAGAATTGAAAAAAAAGCCAAACCTCATTTAGTAAATGAATAACATCCAACTTTTAGGTAAAGGCAAATATTGATGGAAAAATTGACTGAACTACATTGAGTATCGATTTATGAATGGAACTGTATGTGTTGTAAAACTAATTTCACCTGTTTTTGTAGGAGAGCTTCGACTATCTAGCTGCTTCTGGGCAAAGAGCCATTTTGAAAGGCTTTTAAGTCATTTCAACAGAATGCAAATCAAGCTAAAATGTGAGACAATGGTATACTAGGTGCAACAAATATTCAAGCTTTGTGCAACTTCCATTTTATCACAGCGCTGTGACTTACCCATAGTACTTCAGAATGATAGTGCCAGTGCTTGTGAGCTTTTCCTGTAAACTGCAGGTTGATCACCTGTGCCTTGGCAGCTTTAATCGGCCAGCACTGACATTTTGTGAAAGACACTCATTCCGTAGTGTCCTGAGAATGTGGCCTCTCTGGATTTTATTCTTGTTTGATCATTGCTCAGATGTGCCCCCCACCCTATTACTTCTTAATCTATGCTCTGTGTATTTTTACTGATGGTATTTAAGCTGACAGAGCAGCTGAAATGACAAGTAAATAAACCCACAGAAACCCTTCTGCTTACAAACAGCCTCATCCTTGACAGTTTGACCTTGTCCTGCTAATTTTAACTGTCATGCTGATTGGATTTGAAAGCCAAAGCACAGATGAAATCAGTAATACAGAAATATTGTTCACATTTTATGTCTGTGCTCCTGTTTACAAGGAGAAAAGTAGGAAGAAATCATATTGCCTAGTTAAGTTTGAGGATATGGAGGTCATTTTGCCAGTAGATGTATTCACATGGAAAGAATACAATTAAGTTTCAGTCTATGTAATAAGCTAATCAGACTGAAAAAATAGATAAAGTCTCCGTAGTAGAAAATAGTAAATGTAGTCCTATCAGCAGGAGCAGGTTCTTACAAACCTCTGACAACTGAAGCAATGATGTTTAATTTGATGAAAGCTGAAAAACCAGGGATTTTTTTTTAATAAATTAGTGACTTTTGTAAGAGTCATATAAATAAAATGCTGAGTTTCAGATAGAAAGATGAAAAGTGGAATACAATTACTATTTCTTCCTTGTTAAGCTTACTGTACTCATGGAATTCGATGACTCTCTGTCATCTAACATGAAAGTGTCATTTGAGATCCTGTTACCAGATGAAACAGGAAAGTCACTCTGGCCATAAGTGGAATTAGACAGGAAGAAAGATAAAAAAATAATCTGAATTATAAAGTAATCACATTTCTCTATATTCTGTTCTGTCTCAGCTGCCAATTTCTTCTAATTAATCTGCTGAGTGAAGTGTTATTTATTCATGACATGAATTAGTGGGGAAAAAAATAAATCTGGCGCATCACTGGGGACTTCTCTTGGAAACTTCCTGGTTTCACAGGAATTAGAAAATCTCCTGTATCTGTTACCAGGCTTAGAAGTTTTCACAAGGAATTAGAAAAGGAGGTTTTTTCTTTTTTTGCTTTGACATTTTCCAATAGAACAACTATTGACCAAATCTAATGCATCTTCCTCTGTGCAGTGCTCCTATTGAGTTTACATTTACTCATGGTCTTTTACTCCTCAGTAAAATAAATGAAAGAAACAAAAAGTCTTGAACAGTTCCTTCCCTATCTGTCTACAGAGCTGTCAACTCAGTCAGTGACTGACACATTCATGTGTTTCTGAAGATGCAAGAACCATACAGACTAGCAATTGTAGCACAATGGATATAAAAGACATTCAGCATTTATCTGCTCGATGGTAACAATATTCAATTCAGATCTGAGCCTTTAGTAAAGGGTTATCATAGTGTTATTTATTTGTACAGTTTCCTGATCCCTGCTGGAGACTCCTGAATGAGACCACCACAGAAATTAGAAATAATGATTCAACTAAAGGAAAGATGCTTTGTTCTCATTCAGGCATGCTTTTTAAAGGTGCTAGCAGTGCCTGTATTTAGGTATTTATGGCAGAGAACTATAGAGAAAGCTATTGTGCAAGTAATGGATTATGAAGAAGTAGCGAAGATACAAAGACAGAAAAACATGGCAAATTATCCATTAGAAAAGAGGGTTATGAAATGGCTGTGACTTATATGAGCAGAATTCTAATATGGTCATGAAGTTAGCCGATTCTTTTCTTACAATGTGACAAATTAAGTCTCTTACTCTCTGTGGACTTTCTAACTAGTCAGTGGATGTGCAGAGGTATAATACTGGTATAAGGGAGCAAAGTATCAGTCTCATTTTCTTGAATATAAGCAATCTAAGGGATTCAAAGAAGTATTTTTTGGTCATACTTTGACCCCAATTTTCAAGAGCAGAAACAGTCCTACCCATTTGAACAAAAGGATGTTGCAGTTCAGCTGATGGCAATGACAATGCAAACCTTTGCTTTCAGTATTGCTGCAAGCAGAAGACAACAAAATACAGGGACTTTTGTTACTTCCTAGTATGCCATTTATTTCTTTTTCAGAATAGCACACTTCCACAGAATTTAAGATTTTACCAACATGACCAAAATATATCCATGAAAACCATATATGTATTTTCTTTGAAAGATAAAACTACACAAGTTCAGTAGTTATGAAATTTCCCAAAAAGCTCAGATAAGACTACTCCACAAACACTTCTCTTGAGGAATATGATTTAACTCGTAAAAGATTAAAAACTCATTTAAACTAATTTCTTTTATTTTTTTAAATGCTGAGCAGTCCTTGAGACTTCATGAATTTCCTTTTAAACTCATGATGACTGAGTTAGCTAGCCTAGAGGCACAATACAACTGCTGCCTTAAGTTCCAGTTTTATAGAGGGCCACAGTATGTGTAACTAGCATGTCCTTTTAGCACACACACAGTTAATTTACCTGGAAGTTCAATAACGTCAGAGATATCTAATACAGCAGCATCTTACACAGAGGGGAAGGGAGAAGGAAGCTTCAGCACTATTTTGTGGTTTTTTTTGAGTAATTATCATGTACAATCATAGAATCATAGAATATCCCAAGTTGGAAGGGAACTATAAGGATCATCAAGTCAATATCTGTGCTCCTTTTATGACTACTTGACACTAAACCACATGACTAAGACCATTGTCAAAGCACTCTACCACTGGGGGTTTGCTAAACATTGCTTGGATATGAAGTGTACTCAGGTGAAGTCATGTTTGGTTATAAAAGGCATCTTCCCCTGCAAAAACAGAAAGCAAATTTTAAATAAATAAATGCATGCATACATGAATCCACTTGACCTGCAAAACCGAGTCTATGACGACTGAAGGATGAACATTCACTACTTAGACACTCTCAATTCTGAAATTTCTACAACAGTAGTCAAAAAGTAGTCCACCTATAGGAAATGCTATAGCACTTCAATTTTATATCCAAAACTCTGGGGGTATTTTTTTTTCCCTTCTCTTCCTACTCTCCTCCTCCCTCCCACCCCCACTCTACAGTAACTCATATCCTCACTGTTATTTCATATGTCATTACAGTCATTTAATTCTCTGAGGTTTTCAGGTGGGAGGAGTCATTACAGCAGCACTGAGGCAATTTGGAGCTATATATTAAGTACTTAATAGAATCTAATGATCTATCATATGCAAATTTATAGTGTTAAATCACTAAAATATTGAGACATAAAGACATTGGGATAATTCTTATGCACAGCAGTCAGCTTTCAAACACAGACACACTCAAAGGAGAGAATTTTAAAGGCAGATTTCAAACAGCTGAAGGTTTTAGAAAATATTCTTTTTGCTCCTTAAGAATACAGGACTGCTATCATTCAGTGATGCTTCATCCTGAAATAAGATTTCCATTAGAACAGACTTTTTTTTTAACAACTTTGTTGGTGCATTTCATGTGTCAGAGTATACTAAAAAGGAAGTTCTCTGTCATTGAGCAGAAAAGTTTTGTTTGATAAGCATACAACTGGGAGAGGATGAGGAGGCATAACTGGAGGAAAGAACAAGATGCTAGGACCTAGAAAATAGACTGTAATTTTAATTGTTGTCATTGTATTGCTGTGCAATCTTAGACTTGTGCCTGGCCAGGCCAACTGCCTCGGTACAACTACTGAAGTGATCTGAATGAATATTGTTTGTAAGCTTTGTAGCATTGGTGCTTCACACCAATACAGATTCTACCTACTTTTTGTGTTCTCAGGTAAAATGTGTTTTGCAGAGTAACAGTATTATGTTTAAGAGGTAAGGCCATGGGCTCAGTAAAGACCTTAAAATGTTCCTTCACTACAATCACACAGAGGCTGGACTCTAACATAGGACCCAGTGGATTACCGCAGCCTCCTTCTTCCCCCATAGACTAGCTGTGACCAGTCTTGGCTCTACTGATCTTAAATCAGCTACCAGGAAAATCTGAGTTCACAACTCTAATCCAGCAAAAACTGATATGCAAAGAAAGCAAATTATTCTCAGTGACACCAGTTTCTATGGACAGTTTTATCTTAATGTGTATTCTTCTAATTGACTATTAGTTCCTTTCCCTAAAGCAAGTGCTTAATCTAACACTCCTGCCAGATGTTCAAGCTCTGATCATATATTTCATGGACAGTGACCCATCCCTCCAAGCCTGTCATGGGGAGCCATTCAGGATTTCCTGTACCTTGAAAATAGCATGATGTGAGCAGATTTCATACTCATTCTATGAGGTCCATTTTTCTTAGGCAAACTTATCATAACCATCTGGAAAATGCAGGAATCCAAGCTCCCTATTATGTAGCATTTTTCTAACCAAATCTACAAGAGCAAAGAGTGAAATATGAGTTAAAATCCACTGTACCGACAGCCTCTATAACTTGCAATAAGAAACTACTAATTAGAAGGCATAAAAATACAGCCTTCTGATCTGCTTTATAGAAATACTTCATACAGCATTGTTTTAATTCTTCAAATAATTCTGGCCAATTTTATTTCAGTAATATAATATCAGGTCTTGTTTCTTCCTTTTATTTTTTCATAATAGCATTTTCAGTCTGTCAAATAGGCTTTATAATAGACAATTCAGCACTGCATAGCTTTTTAATAAGCACATCAATGTCCTAACAAGATTTTAACTATTGAATAGCCTGAAGTAAAACCAAGAAAGGGGGAAAGGTAGTACTAAGATGGCTTTTAGCTGGGTAGTATCCTAAGGCTTTTAAAATAATTTTGATGCAGCTGTTCAAAGAAGTAATCTCCTTTTCTTGTTTCTACGGTCTTTAAAGATTTTGCTGATGCTGCAAGCTATCAACTGTATTAATGCAATGTACTGTAATCACAAAGAACAATCTTCAAGTAAAATCCTCTACGCTGAAATCACAAAATGCTTCTTATTCAAAAATTAATTTTAAAACCCTGAAAGAAATATGTCATGAAAATAAAAATACTTGAAAATATTAAAAAAGCTTGAAACATGAAAAAAACATTAAATATGGCCAGCTCAAGAAGGAACACAGACCTTTTAAAATGTCAACGTATTTGGTTTCAATACTCTGTTTTCAAAATCTTGAATAAATATATTTTATTCCAATTTATAGTTCCACACTGGCATTTCATATGACCACAGCTATAAATTTAAGCCATTAAGGAAAATTTGGTAGCACTTACTAAATAGAATCATAGAATCATAGAATAGTTAGGGTTGGAAAGGACCTCAAGATCATCTAGTTCCAACCCCCCTGCCATGGGCAGGGACACCTCACACTAAACCCTGCCACCCAAGGCTATGTCCAACCTGGCCTTGAACACTGCCAGGGATGGAGATTTACAACTTCCTTGGGCAACCCATTCCAGTGCCTCACCACCCTTACATTAAAGAATTTCTTCCACATATCCAATCTAAACTTCCCCTGGTTAAGTTTAAACCCATTACCCCTTGTCCTCTCACTACAGTCCCTAATGTCGAGTCCCTCCGAGCATCCCTATAGGCCACCTTCAGATACTGGAAGGCTGCTATGAGGTTTCCATGCAGCCTTCCCTTCTCCAGGCTGAACAGCCCCAGCTTTCTCATCCTATCTTCATACGGGAGGTGCTCCAGTCCCCTGATCATCCTCGTGGCCCTCCTTTGCACTTGTTCCAACAGTTCCATGCCCTTTTTATGTTGAGGACACCAGAACTGCACACAATACTCCAAGTGAGGTCTCATGAGTGCAGAGTAGATGGACAGGATCACCTCCCTCGACCTGCTGGTCATGCTTCTTTTGATCCAGCCCCGGATACGGTTGGCTTTCTGGGCTGCAAGTTCACACTGAAGCTGGCTCATGTTTCTTTTTCCATCAACCAACACCCCCAAGTCCTTCTCCACAGGGCTGCTCTGAATCTCTTCTCTGCCCGTATATAAATACTTACTGTATATCATGTTTCTTTTTGACCTGTCACATTAGCTTCCTTTGCGCAGCAACATGATAAGGAACCAAGTGACTAAAGACCAAATCCTAGGGCCTAAAACTATACATCCAACAAGACCAAAAGAAATTTAAAACTGACTTAGAAACAAGCTTTCCTCAAGTCATTTTGTCATGAACAGGACTTTAAGAGTAACGTGCACGTGGATTCAGTTCTCAAATCCAATAGTCTTTGGGAACAACCAGGATCTTCTCAATAAACTCTTAATTTTTCTTTCATGCCTCTGGACACAAAAAGACCAAGTTCTTCTTTGGACAGATGTTCAGATTTTACTTAGGAAGGACAATCTGAGCACACCACAGCCCCGGATAGCAGGCACCTCAGCAGCGGCAGACAAAGACAGCAGGGTCTGACCACGTCTTTGTTAGCCCAGAAGAAACCTGCAGAGGCAGATCATAATGGGTGTTTCTCAGGACATGTTGCTGAGCCACCATTGCTAGAATTAAAAATGGGAATCCATAAGTGGATGGAAGAGGCCAAGGCTTCTGATGCTATGGTTCATGTAAAACCAAATATTTCAGTTTTGAATAAATCTCTTGTATTGGGACTATGAAAACTTTTTGGTTTAGACCATTGCCTTAAATAGATCATCATATTGACTCCCATAGTGTGAAACCAATTTATATCAACAGAGAACTGAGTCTTGCATGCATTTTCTTACTGTTTTCTTACTGTTAAAGTGGTGTCTTTTCTATATTGATAATTGCACTCTGAAGTTAGCTTTTCTGCAACTTTAGTAAGTAGACTTTAGGCCTGTTTTACTTGAAAACCATGTGACACAAAATAATTACCTAACAGATTTAAATGGTCTCCTTTTAACCATTTGAAATATCTTTCTAATTAATTTCCACAAACTGGCTATAAGTCCGTTAAGAAATCAAAATTTATAGAAGATTTTTAACTGTTACCCTAAGGAGCAAAATTTTAGATATTATTTACTTTAATCTGTTGGGAATGCCATAGATGTAGAATATTCATAAGCAGAATAACAGCAGAAAGGAATGCTATGCATATAAACACAACACCTTACCATCATCAAATGCTAACAAGCATTGAAATGAAGCACTACTATTCTATAGCAATATGAAATTCTTCTAATTTGCCACAATCATTTACAAGGCATGTTTTCCTCAGCAGGCACCATGGTTTTGTTCCTTTTTTTTGTGATGCATGTTAACACTGGAATTTTCCCCGTTGCTGACTGACTGGTGGAAACTCATAATTCAGAAGAAAGAACAAGGGGGGGGGGGGAAGCAAAATAAGTGCCAGCAGTCATGAGGCTGTTCTGCAGGACAATAGCATCATTTATAGCAATCTGGTATTGATATCAGAACAACAAAGCTAAAAGCTATGCCATAGAGGAGAAAAGATGTAGGCAGTTTTTTTGTCAAGTCAGGGTAATGCAGTATTATAGTCTAAGGTTTGGAAAGGTGGTTAACCAGATAAGACATCCTAAGCTACATTCTTCTTAATTTGTTTTGGTTTTCTTCTTTTTTTTTCTCATGAAAAATATACTTTACGGTTTTAGCATCAAGCATTTAATGTGACTCACTCTCTGTGAACCTGGGTCTACCTAATCAGAAAATAACCAAAGGCTCTTCCAAGATAATAAACAAGAGAAAGAAGACTGATGAAATAGGATGGCTATATTTACGTGAAGAAGACCAAATAATGCCTTCTAGCATTTATACTAAGGAATGCAGTTTTCAGTGAAGAGCTGAAGCAAACGAGATGTTGCAAAAGATTCTGTATGAATAAAACTTGAAATTCAGAACATCTTTAAAATATCCTACAAGACTAAGAAAACAGCATCTTCATTCTTTTCTGCCACTGCATCACAAATGAAAATGTATGTTAAACTAGAAGACAGGGCTAAACATTTGGGTCTTACCACATGAAAATGCTGGGCTGTGTTACTTACCCATATTGCAAAATTATTAATTTATTCGCAAAAAGCTCATTTTCTCTAGCCCATTCTTCTCTTTGCATTTTCAGAAACTTGCTTTTCAATATAATCTATTAATTCTGTCTTGATTTTCCTGCCTGTAAACTCTGTAATAAAACTCTTTCCCAAATGTGATGGTGCTGTATTAATTTTAGTATTTGTTTGTTTAAGTGTTGCTGTGCAAAAGTTTTAAGTAAAACTAAGCCCAGTAGATTTATGATTCTTACTAACAATGGATATTATCCAAAGGTTGCTCCTGTCACTTGATTTTCAAAGGATTAAAATCAGAGCAATGACAAAAATGGAAGAGAAACCTGCTACATTATGGATTTGGTTACAATATTTCGGTATATATTTTAGCATAAGTACAGTGCTCTTCATAAGAACTGACACCCTGCGATGGGTTAACTTTGGTTGGCTGCCAGACACTCACTGTCCTCTCAGCCCTACTCCTCAACAAGAACGAGGGAGAACATAAGTTTGAAGAGCGCATGGGTCAGGATAAAGACAGGGAGGTTATTTGCCTGTTACCATCACAGGCAAAAAAGGCTTGACTTGGGGAAAATTAATTTAATTGCCAGTTCAAATAGATTTGGATTAGGGGAAGCAAAGACAAAACCTGAAGCACCTTTCCCTCCTCCTCCTATTCCTTTTTCCCAGACTCAAATACACACCTTTATTCCCGATTTCTCCTGGCAGGAACAATCTCCAAATATCCTATTCCTCATTGGAATTCTCAAAGCACTTGTATAAAGAGCTGTGATGGACTTATTCCTGAGATACATGATTTTAATATCACACATTTTGAGGTTAAACTCAAATACCTAACCAGCAAAACCATGATTTATTAGCCTCTCTTTTGATAGTATTCTGAACTATGTGAGGTTTTATTTTCTAGAGAAGCTGAAAGAAAAAGATTAACTCCCTTTAAGTACAACAGAAAGCAATTAAAGATGTAGCAAATTAAAAAGTACCTAAGCAGTAGGAACCATGATCTAATTAAGGTTTATAATTAGAAATAAATTGAGATTGAAAAGGGAGAAAAACATCAGGATGCTTAATGTCAGAAGGAAATAGTTGTCAGATTAGTTAATATAATCTCAGGGGTAAATAGGCTACGAAGCGATGAAGATAGAGTAATATATGGCAGTGGAGATGAACGTTGCATTAATTGCAACCAAAGAGTAGAAAAGAGGAGTACCCTGCAGCTGTACAATCTCGAATGTACAAATGAATTGAAGACCATACAAAATAATGAGGGGAAACAGGGGTGAAAGAAAATAGCTCAGAAACTAGCAGTGGAAGACAAGAATTTAATTTTTTCATTCAAATAACACAACACATATAGCAAGGAAATTCCAGTTATGAGTAGCAGTAGAAAATGAAAAAATATCTGTGATTCACTCAGTGATCAGCTTTTATACTAAATTAATACAATTTTCCTACCTTACTAATATTTTAACTGATGCTTAGATTCAGGCAATGGCATTCTAGATTCTTACTTTTCATTTAAATTTTTCATGCTCTAATTTCTGCTTAACATCATCTTGAAAATAAAATTATTCATCAATAAAATAGATTCAGATACAAATGTGTCACAGAAGACCTATTAACCACGTGGTGCTGTGTAAAGTTGGTGTCATTTAAAAAAAGGTTTTCCCTTCTGCAAGTGCCAGTGCTGAGAATCAAAAGTTTTGATGGCATGGAATACTTTCACTGAAAATACCAGGAAACCAGGCAGGCACCCTGGCTGACCATCTTGGCGAAGATGATAATTCTGGTCAGCAATGGTCATTCTAGACCCACAGTGTCCAACTTTCCTGTGCTGCCCAGCAGAATCTTACTTCCTACATATATGGCTGTATTTACATGTCTTAATTTTTTCTTTATCTTGTAGATAAAAAATCCACCTCTTACAGGGTGAGTTAGAAAAACTGTGGGTACGTATTAAGAGAAAGATAAGTTATGTTTGAAGTTATTGCAATAAAAGGAAAGCCAAAACTGATTCCTTCATAAAAACTGCCTCAGAAAGGCAAAAAATAAAATTGCTACAAGACCTTTAGACACAATATAGTTGGAAGAATATGTGGCCAATACTAGATAACAATGTACCCAAGATTGGTCCTAAATGTGAATGTAGGTGTGCTGCAGAACTGTCCTGCAAAACTGTAGATAAGACAATATTAAGTGGTCTGTGACATGAAGTAGGATCTCAGAATTAAGTTCTGCAAATGCTTACAATTTCTATGAGTTTGAGAGCAGTTAGCCCTTTAGCCATTTGCAGAAATATGTTACGCCCCAAAATTGCATTTTTAGCATTTTTTAATACTTCAGTATTAATTCCTTTTTTCCTTTTTTCCCTTTAATTTATTCTGCACAGTTCTAGAGCCTGAAGCTCCAGGATGTACTCTTACTTAAACAGAAGAATATATAATTTTCTTCAAGGAACTTACTGAATGTAAAATTGTAATATAGGAAATGATGGTGTAACCAGTAAGGAATCATGCAGAAGAGAGATCTAAGAGATGGGGATGGTGAAAAAAGTGATGCAAAGCCTGGGGAAGAGCAAAAGCATTGCTTAAATATTTGCAAGGTGCATGAATTAATCTGAACCAATGTCTGTGATTACAGTCCCCCAGATGTGCTTAATATATGTGGGTTTCACTTAAGATTTAGTAATTTATATGTCTCTATATACAATAGGGTGATATAATAAAATAAAGATCTGGAGGTTTATCTTTCAAGTTCAGGAATTGTTAACACAGTTAGATACCCCTAACAACTGCATAAATACTGTTCATTTAGAAGTATGTTTTCTTGCCCTTGTATTTAGTCCTTCTTTCCTTAAATGAGCATTTCCAAAGATCACAGTTTGTCATATAGCAGTAGAACCATAATTCAGATATTCAGACACTGAACAGGACTTGAAACAAGACTAATCAGCACACCCATGAACCAAGAGAAAAGAATTCAAACCAATTTGGATTTCTTAATCTGCCAATGTTGTAAATAAATTTGGATCTTAGTAAAAATAATAGTTCCCCAAATATCACAGTAAAAGTCAGTTTCTCTTTAATTAAAACCAGGTACAGCTGATCCATGGAAACGATAGGTGGGACTTTTATTCTTTCCTTCAATCTCTTTATCATAGTTACAGTCTCTTATTTCTAATACATTTATTAAGTCTTTTAATAATAGCATCTGTGTGTAAAAATTATCAGATACTTGTAACTCACTTGAGAGGACTAATGGATATAATGGATTTCATCCTAAAGTAATGGTTTCTGCACAGCACTTCCATCTGTCATGGTGATTAATCAGGATGTCCTTGACAAGACAATCTGTGGATCTTTACAAATAACATTAAATTTAGCTAATACAGACATATTTGCTCTTATTCAAAAGTGCATAGCACATTTGTTGGGACTCTGTTGCAACTGGGCTGCAGCAGATTACTTGCACATCCAAGGCCAATCTTTGCCTCATTCATTATGAGGTTTGGACTATGCTCCTCATTAGGATGAAAAGTGTTTCTTTGATTGATTATCCTTCCTAAGCTTATCTTCATTCTCTCCTAATGAGAAATAAGACTGAAGGCAATTTTATGCAAAACAAATATTCATCAGATATACAGAAAAGACATAGCAAAAGCAAACTCAGTTTATTGAATCACTAGGTAGTGGACCATAATATCAAAGCAAATAGAAAATCAAAGAAAAACAAATCACTATTTTGAAGAACTGTTTTCTGATAGAACAGAAAATTCCAGCCTTTGTCAATTAAACTGCTCCTTTTGTTTCTTTCTCACCTTTTTTTTTTTTTTTTTTTTTAAATTTCAAAAGGAATTATAGATACTCATGACAGGAAAAAATTACATCAGTGAGAAATGTTACCTTATTATACTGATATTTAAGTCATCATCCTGAATTATCTGTAACAGGACTACACTTCTAGTTAGTATAAACTGAGTGGAACTTCAGAAAGTTGAAATAACCTAAGCAACGGTTAGGGTCATCTTATCTAATATGAGTGGTATTTGGAAGGTATCCAAGAACCTGAGGCTATGGCTGAGACTTACTCTTAAAATAGTGCTGCTGTCATTGTTTAACCTCTTATCTTTCATAAGTCTTAAGGAAATCAAGCCCAGTGTAACAGTTTTGCTTAAAGTGGAATTAATTGCAGGTTTAAGTCATGACTTCTAAATTCTCTAGTGAGATATCTTCATAAACACAGAATTTGAAGCCAGGCAAGTCCATGACAATAATTTAATTCAACCTTCTGCATAACGCAGGCCCTAACTTTCAGTCCATGAAACTGATATCAATGAGAATTCTATTCAGTTTAGAGCATATGTGTTTAAAACATCAAAATTGACTTGAAATTACAGGTAAATGAAAACAAATCTATTAAAAGCTACATTTGTTAAAATATGTGCCTTATCTTTTTTTTTTTTTTTTTTTAAATCCAGCTTGTGTCTCATGGTTCTCATTATGCTTTTTCTCATTTAAAGGGTCTCTATGGACAGAAATCTTATCTTCATGTAGATGTTGTCAAACCTTGTGGTTAGAGAGCTCCAGGACTGTCTAATACCTTTAAGGCAATTTGATCTTTTTTCACTCAGAACAGCCTGGTTATATTTACTTCTGTCTTTACTAAAGGTTATCCATTTTGCACAGAATCTGTTTGATTCAGGATCAAACTTTTATGGAAAGTTCAGGCTTTCCTGAAAAAGAATGTAGGAAAATAAATGATGTTCTATTGTATAAAAAGTCTGTCTTCTTGCTTCACAGTGTAGAAGGCTGCTGGATTATGCTGTATCACTAGATGAGATGAAGATCTGAGGAACTGAAGGAATTCACGGCTACAGTGAAGCATAGGATCACAGAATAGTTTGGTTTGGCAGAGATAGCTGGAGATCATCTAGTCCAACCTTCCTTCTCAATCAAAGTCATCTAAAGCAAGTTGTTCAGGCTCATGTCCAGTCAGGATTAGAATATCTCCAAGTATGTAATTATTTCAAAGTCCTCAATAATTCTGTAGTTGTTTTCTGAAGCTGCGGGTCTCAAATGAAGAAATGTTCAGTATTTCCCAATACAACCAAAGAAAATGAGAGCAACAATTTGAACACAAAATGTTATGTGTAAACACTAACATTCTAAGAACATGAGGACACTCAGCAGCATGAACAATAATGTGTCTTTGGCACTTCACTAGTGTATCTCAAAAAGTATAGTACCATCCACTTCTGGTTTTACAGGATTGTGAAATTAAATTTTGTCAAGTACTCATACACGACTGTGGTGAGTTAAACAAAAGCACCCATCATTTATGTCCATTAATTCAACTTTTGAGCATAGGATTTGAATAGTATGCAATATCACACTGTAAAGCCACAGTGTGGAAAAAGCAAAATACTTCTGTGTGCATAAAGTAAGCACTAGTTAGCCTGTGCAATGAGTCAGACAATTTTAAGGTGAAAAAATAGCATGTAACTGTCCAATTTAAACCATAACAGAATAACTCTGTAGGCGGGAACTGAACTAAATTAGCTCAGAAAAGTCATCATATCAGCATTTCCCATCAACTGCTCTGGGGGCAGAAGTTTTATGAGTTCTAGTTTTTAATGCTGGGCAGCTTTAGAGAAGTCAAATATTTCTTCCAAGAATTTTCTGAAACATTTCCAATTTTGCAACAGCCTTTTGAAGTCTAGACACCAGAACTGGACAAAGCATTGCAAAAATATGGTCTTACTAAATCTATACTATTATCCCCTTATACATGAGATATTAAATAATTTCCAAGACAAGTTTAAATTCCAATTTTGGTGGTTTGCTTGAACACACATGTGCTGTAGCATTTAGTGCACTTTTTTATTTTGTTCATAAATCATCCCTAATGAGCAAAAAGCAAGTCCAAGAAGCAAAACAACACGACATTAAATATTTCTCCTAAATAAAGACCTTAATTAAAAGAATTTCTGAAATAAGCATTTTGTTTGCAATGTTTATTACTCTTTGAAATGCAGTAGACCAATTTTTCAAATCATGTCTAAGAAACATTGAGAGAATTTTAAGTATATGAGAAAGCTTCAGTGTTTCTTTTACTTATTATTGAGAGTTGACATTTCAGAAGCTATAGAAGAATTTTTGGGTAGAAAGTTGGTAAAATGCAGTGAGAGAAATAAGCTTTGCTGATGTAATAAAATGTCACATCTCCCTGGGTTCCCTAATGAGTCCTGAGATTATTTCTGGTTTGCAAACGGATTTGCACAAGCGTTATCTTCCTTTTCCCCACATTAGCCCTCCAGAGCATTAAATTTCCCATAAAATATGTTTGTTTCTCAAATTTCTCTTACTGCTTTCTTCAGTAATGACCCTAGAAGATAAAGGAGGTGGCCACCATTTGCTGGGAGGAACCTACAAACATGAAAAGATAACTATTTACCAAAGAAAAGTTTAATAACAATTATGAGTCTCAGAATATTTTAATGAGGAGGTAAAAAGATGATAGAAGAGCCTTTCCATGTCATCTTTCACCATTTCTTTTCCAGTCTCTAGTGTTCTTTTACCCCAATCTTACCATATTTTGTCTCTTCTCATAAAAATTCTCACTTGCTCACTCCAAAACCTTGCAGTCACCCTGTTCCTCCTCTTTCTTTGCTCTGCTTTGCTTCTCAGCTTTTAAGTTATCTTTTATCCACTCTGCTTACTGACAGAATACATCTGATGAGACGCTATGCAAACTTAGCTAAGGGATAAGACTGCTGCCAGAGGCAAATCAAAAAAGATTGCCATCAGGATTGTCTGTATAAGCAACTAGTCTTCACAAGACTTCAGAAGACTCTAGATCAATTTTTCAATACTTGAGAGAGCCTCCATGTTACAAAAGATATGCAGGATATTTTTCTAATTTTTCTGTTGGGAATTATATTTTTTAACATGCATATTTTAATACATTCACTGTATATCTGAATATTGCCATACACATCAGGATGGTGATAAAACAAGAAGAGTTGCAAAACCCCTTTATTCAGTTGTGTTCACTCTATTACTGCAGGTCTACAGGATGTTCTTGACTGAGGTATCTAGACTAGATTTAAATTATTCAAGATATTGAACTAATTGTCAGCCTAATTTTTCTTTGTATAGTGCACCATCACACTCAGTTACATCCACTGGACTATCCAAAATAGCTCTTTTTTCATCTTTTAATCTTACGCTGTTCAGTACTCTTAAATGATTGTTACAGTCCTCTTAAGCATTCTTAGCCAAAGAAAGAATGCGAGATGTGTTCAGAATATTGTCTCCCAGCATGCGAGCAATCAAATAAATAATTAATAAAATAGCTAAGGGCTTTGTTTCTTTACATGAATTTTATCTAGCTGCGTTATTTTAATCATGGACAGGGCAACAAATCAATAGACCATGCTATCTTTTTCTTGGAAAGCTTAATGGAGGCCTATTAGCAGCCTTTCAATACATTTGATGAATTTATTGAGAAAACCTAGCCAGGGCCTTTACAGTGGTGTCTGGTAGAAGGATGACAGCAAGCTGAAGCGAGAGATTCTGGCTGAATATCAGTAAAGCTTTTTCTTTATGAGGACAGTCCAGCAGGGAAGAAGGTTGCCCATAGAGTTGGTATCATCTCCATCCTTGGAAGTTTTCAAGACCAGCATAGGTAAAGTCCTGAGCAACTCGATTTTATTTCATAGCTGACCCTGCTTTGAGGAAGAGGTTGAACTGAAGACCTTCTGAGATTGCTTCCATTCCCTGAATTACTGTGTCATTCTACATGAAACAATGAGGAGGTAATCAAGTAGGGAAAAAAGAAACAGCAGAAAACAGAATAAATCTTTTGCTTACCCAAAGTCCCTGGGAATACTATTGACATTTTATTATATATATGAACTAGAAAAGTAAAGATATGAAAATCAGTTTTCATATGTTAAAGTATAATTTAAACATTGTCTCACAATTGCTGAATAACAGTTTCAAAACACTTTCAGGTGTTGGAGGAAAGCAAAATTTTTTAGGCTATTTCTCATAAATAACAAACTCATGAAATTTTTCTCATAGACCTCTCTCAGAAAGTCATTTTTTGAAAGAATAAAAATGAAAGAATAAAGATGCAGGTAACATACACATCTAGACTTCTCAACGGAGCATTCAGCTCTTTTAGCCCTGCCTCTTGTCAAAGTCTGTTTCAAGAACTGTGGTGCTGGACTATCGCAAACCTGCTGTAAGCTACCATTATGCCTGAACTTTCTATTCTAAAACGTGCAGCATACATTCCTGGTTATGTGTTGTGCATTTTAATCCAGTCTGTCTCTATGCTTGATCAGCTACTTAAACAATACTAATCACTACAGGAATTCAAGGAATGACACTTCTATTCTGAAAAAGAATACAAGTTTCATTTCTTTCCAGCTATGTTTCACTGAAATAATTGTTGGTTGTTTTTTTTTTATTTCAGTGATAAATGTGCTGGAGAAGATCCATAACAACTTTAAAAATATAAGGATATATTTTACATAAAGGTCCACCATTTTGCCAACTGTATCTGAATGCAAATAAAACTGACTTATAACACATGCGTTTATACAGTTATACTGTTTATAATTTTAGAATTACTTATTAGCCTTAGGGAAAAAAAAAAAAAAAAAAAAGAAGAAAAAAAGAAAAGCCTTCCTGTAGCCATGCTTCTTCTATGAGCATTTCCATACATTTGTGGTTAACCTGCCAAAAAAAACCCTAAGTGATTATGAAAGTCTGGGGTTTGCCTTTTATTCAGCTTTCAGCCACACATATGAGACTCTGCTGTCTGGCTAGATGGTTAAAATTGGGATCATACTCCTGTTGATTCAAAAGCAAGGACAGAATCTCCCCATCTGGACTCTGGTTCATAGGCAAGGAATACTGAGAACCTTTTATTTTTTTTATTTGTTAAATAGTACTCTGATTATACCTACACAATAGGCTTATGGATCAAGTATTTTTAGAAGAGAGATGTTATTTCTGCATATGCATGCATGACTTTAAAGCTCAACAATATCTCTTCTGAGTACTCCTACTTCAATAGTTTCAAAATGGCCTTGCTTGTCAAATGTATTAACTGATCTTCACCAAAAAAAAAATATACAGAATAGTACATCTGTCATTATGCCACATACTTCCTTAGCTCACTAATAAACAGAGTCCGACTGAGAAACAGTCGCACTGATTGATGGCTCACTTTAAAGCAGTGTTCTGCTAATCAGTGTGCTATGGCACCGAAAGAATGAAAGCCAGGAACGTGCAAGAATTTCTACCAGTGCCATCCTTAGCTCAGTACTGTGAATATGCTTCTTTAGGGAGATGGTCCTTGCAAGGTGTGCAGGAAACCACTCCGGAGTGCCCAGTTTATACAACTTGCATTCACTGAAAAGGGAGTTAAGAGCATTAAGTCCTTGGAAGGCAAACTCCCACTCACTGATGTTGCAGGTTTGAGAGCTACTGTGTGCATTAAATACATTGTTTCTAAACCTTTTATAGGTTTAAAGATTAATGCTTTTAGATCGGAACATATGCCATATGATAATCTCTAAGGAAAAGAATAGACGCTGTGATTATTTCAAAGTTAGCGCAACATAAATTCATTGGGGAAAAAGTGTTGCTGTGCTTTTACAATTCTAAAACAAAAAAATATTGCTACAAAAAGATAAAAAAAATATGATATCTTCAGTATGGAATCTTTCTAACTCTCATGCAAAGATTTATATGTTTTGATGATACACGTGTCCACTATGAAGGATATGCACAGAAACAAGAATGTTAGAATGTTTGCTTCCTTTTGTGTTTCAGTTTGAATTTAAAACATAAAGATGGCCAAGGCTCTCTCCTCTGTGCCCCCTCTTGTCCTCTTGACAGCCTCATAAGCCCACACAATAGGTCTCATTTATTAAGATTTTATGATTTGTTGCCATGAATACCAATGGATGTAGTGCAAAAATGTTTGATCGCTGAATTGCAATTTAATAACTAAGTTATAAAAGCTTATTCAGAGTATGACCTATTGGCCAGACACATGTGAATATTTAATCAGGAGTCAAGATTTCCTTATGCCTAATCTTAAGAGAACAGCTTCTTAAACTAAGACAAATGGAGCTTTTTCAAAGTGTGTGTTGTTAAATACCTCTTATGTGCAGTGCTGTTGAAGAATGGAATATTTTTTGTTTTAAAAAGATTTGCACATATATGTGTGCTATTATATATCATACACAAATATTGTAAGCAAACAAATTTGTAAATAATTTTAAATCATTCATTTCAGGTTTAAACTATAAGGTAATCATCTCATTAAAAAAAGAACTATGTTATAGCAAGGCAACTATGAGTACAACAGTCAAGACTTTCATTCTATTTCCTTAAGGAAAAGCCAGTGTGATCCTAGCTATAGCATGTTGTCTCATGCTATCCAAAGCCAACTGTTAAACAATATAAATGCTCAGCTTCAAGGGTCCTCCGGGACATGGAGCTATAAAACTGGAACAGTTGCTATACTGTCATGGACTGTAAAAGAGAAATGATCTCTCTAATTTACTTGCAGTAAATGGGAATTTTAAATTTATAAGAAAATGGGGGGGGGGGGAAGTAATCTTAGAGAGACAGC
>JANRGW010026331.1:0-15412 GCA_024733675.1 Psilopsiagon aymara | reverse complement strand
GGGCTGTACATCATCGAGAGTTTCGGGGGGGGGGGGAAAAGAATGGAACCTCAGTAAAATGTATATTGAACACAGACTTTGTCACAGCCTCCGAGTTTGTTTAGTAACACTTTTTTTGTTTTCAGCTCAATTGCTATACTAACCTCAGAACACTCCAGTCAGAAACAACTATCTTTGGTCTTTCAACACCTCTTTCTTTCTTTTATTATGGAATGTGAGTTAGAGTAGTTAGGTAGTATAAACAAGCTCTAAATCTCATTAATCTTCCTGCCCTTTCTGTTCCCGGTTGTGCACTCTCCAATATAGCAATCATATTTTGTACTTAAGCAGCCACCATTTACTCAGAGAGAAGAGTGATATCTAATTTTAAGAACATTTGCCCAAACAGTAGTAAAATATTGCCTTTACCATCTAATATCAATAAACTACCAGTCAGAACCAGGCTTCTTTTGTTTTTTCCACCCATGAAGAAGAAAAATTTCCTGTTTCTAGAGATCAAGTACATTTTCAATTGATTTCATTCAGCCTAAATTAGAGATGGGGCAAATGGAACCTCCCACACAACTGTTCCAAATGTCAGCAAGGGGCTGTTGAGCTGATGTATCACCATGGCTATGACTGGAAGGGATATGAGCTTCTCTTCTTTACTTTGAACATGACAGCAATCATGTGAGAAGAATCATACTAACAGGATTTCAGACCAAACTGGCAGTCACCTCATAACAAACACTAATCTCAAGAGAATTCCCACCATTTATGTCCAAAAACCAGTGAGAAATGTTTACAAGTTCCCAGCTAACACTTGTGAGTCTAAATCTGAACCCTGAACTGAGTAAGAGCATTGCTTCCTTGGGCAGTTTCAATGGGTATATGCACATGTCACGGCTGTTTCATGGCACCAAGAAGATAATAAAACAAAATACAGATGAATGGTAAAAACTCCATCAAAGGATGCGTATAGCTACCTTTTGCACTTCAGAAAAAGTTTCTAAAGCTAAATCAGAAAAAATGCTTTTGAATAAATAATAGTATGTGCTGAAATATTGAAAGAGAATGAATGTGTAACAAATTATATACTATGCATGAAAGTACTGAGTTTGCTTTTAATGTACTTTTAGACAAGGTGAACATTAACAATTTATTGCTTTTTAATTCTTCTTAAATAAAGTTATCTTAAAAATTCATGTCATATGCAATATGTTTGGTGACATAGAGACAGATAAACAAGACACATTGTTCTTTTAAGAAAAATAACTTATGAATTATTGGATAGAGATATGTGACTAAGACTCTTAATTAGAAACTGCCTTAATCTCAGCTTTTTCTAAAAAAGTAGAGAAAAAGAAAAGGAAATTTATTTCTAAGAAAGATCTTTCATTCCTCAGGCAGATATGTCCGAGGTAGCTGTCACAGGATTTCTCCAATCTTTCTTGCCATATATGCTGATCTCCACCCTGACATAAGTACTGCCCTTCTCTCTTTAACCCTTTAGTTTACTCTTCTTGACTTGCTGAATAGTCAGTATCAGATAGGTGAAAGGTTTTGTTTGGTTTTAAAGAGGCAATAACAAAGACAAGCATTCACCACCATGCAAAGGGATGTCTCAAAGTTCTGTGACCTAATTGGAGTGTCTTCATTTTCCAGGACAGTTACAGCATTTCAAGCTTGAATGATGTTCAACCCACTTCCAGTATATGTGCACTACAAAACCTGCCAGGAATGTTAACTCCCAAATTACAGGCCTAAATATAGATATTTTTCTCTGGAAGGGTATATGAGAGAGGAATGGAGGTAGAAAACTGAACTATGGGTATCCTAAAGTTTAGCAGTAGTCAGAAGAAAAAAACGGGACTATTTTCCTGTGGTTTGTAAGAAGTGAGCATATAGACCCAGCCTGCTCAGAGTGCAGGCTGAGATCATCAACAATGCAACTGCAGTCCGCTTGGTTGGGACACCATTCAGCTACTATCTCATTTTATTCCTCTATCAGGCAATCAAAAAAAATTGGTATCAGTATTGTCATATCTATGTAGACCAAACTCTCAAGTTTCAGACTGCCATGTTTCTCGTGCACAAATGAATTTTTAAAATGTAAAATTAAGTCTATTAAATTAGGTGTACAAAGACACTTGAATAAGTTTCAGTATTTAATAATCATCTAAATTAGATCAACCTGTACTTCAGCTCTCTCATCTCTGTAGTTAATAACATGGTTACAAAGAGGAGATGTGGTCTCATTTGTTGAGGATTAACTATTGGCATTATTGTAACAAACAGAGAAGCAGCTAAGCTGTGAGGAGAGTATTTACTTAAGCAGCTACTGCCTCTTTGGTAATATAAAAAGAGCACAAGAAAATAAAAGAAAAGCTGTACTTGGCTGTGCTATAATTCATTGCTTGTTGCATATTTATGACCATATTCAGTAAACAATTTAAAAGGCACAACAGCTAATATTATATACCTTGTGCTAAAGCATTAAGCACAATTGTTCAGATACCCCGTGCAGCATAGCTAAATATTTGGATATTTGCACAAGTTAGAAACAATTCACATTTTCTCAGAAGAAGAAATAGAACCAGCATCCTGAGCCACCTAGTGCTTTGAGTCACCTGTAGTCATGTAAAGATGTCAAATGCTACTTAGATGAATGATGAACATGAGATAATGACTTAATATTACCTCTCAGAAACCTTTCCCTGGTCTAAAATACTACATGTATGTATGCATGCAAAGGACATCTTATGGCCCTTCAGTCAAACTGACTGACGCAAGCAACATGCAAGAATGTGTTCTCATTTTTTAACTGTGTCTTGTCTCTTTTCCCTTGAAACAAGTTCCCAGGATAGAGACAGAATATACTCGAGTCTTTTGTTAAATCACAGCCATAAAAAAAGCAGTAGCTTGTGTCTGGGGTGCTCAGAATTCCATTGCTCTGCTGATGTGCCTGTAAACTGCTGTGTTCCTGTGCGGTACACTCTTCTTTCAATGTCTGGATCTTACTTTTAATGAAAGAATTCAATACTTTCTTTTAAAGTACACCATTAAAAAAGAAGGTGAGCAAAGAGAAAGACAAACGCTTTTATTGGGAGGTCACATTCAGCTCCTTTTTCCACCTGAGAATACCAGTATCTTCCTTACTCCTCCCTACCTGTTGAAAAGAGATCGAGATACCATAGTATACTGTACTTAAGAACTTGCCACAGCTGTTGATACTGTGCAGGAGAATGTCACAAAGTCACTGATTTATAAGCAAGCAATAATTAACACCTGATTTTTATAGCCTGATATTTGCAGAACTGACTGAAATTTTTAATCTTGAGCTTTGAAGACTATTCCCAGAAAATTTTGTGCATTTTACTTTCAGAAGTTACAGCATAAAAGTCATTAATGCACCTGAAACCATACGGAACACAGAATCCTCCTTCCCTCGATGAGGGCTTTATATAGAGGGAAGGTCTCCAGTTTGATGGCTCCACTGTCAAAACAGAGATGTTGACGTGCGTGGGTAACGAAATCCTTGTGGAGGAATCTGGAGCAATGTAGTAAAGATGTATGCAATCTGGGGATCTTGAGCAATCTCAGCATGGAGATTATCAGGAGTCAGCTAAGCAGAGGTTTCCAGAAAGGCACATTTGGTTTTAAGCATCTAACAGCTTCCTACATCTCCTGTTGCAACTGGTCCATAGTTTTGTCAAGGAAACTCATAAAGGCTTGACTGTAGCTTTTATTTGAAGACAAATCCTGGGAGAGACCTCTAGTTCTAAGTAAGTTCTAACCTTTTCCTGTGTAAGCAAATGTGCTGCATTCTTTAATGTGTTTCTATACATCCAGTGTGTGAATCTCCTACTGCAGAGTATTAATGTCAACAAAAGGTTAATAAAAAACCAAGGTTTCCAGGCCTTTTTTTACATTCATCTGCTCCCACCTGATTTGTTTTATTACTGAAGCTGATGGTTTTCAATAGCACTTACGGCAGCAGCAGTGGAGTTTAACTCTCACTTATTGAAAAAGCCAAACCAAGAGCTGAGTAATATCTGTTACTTATCTGTTCTTTTCAAAATAAAAAGTGAAAGTTAAAAGCTGACAGGGTCATGGGTAAGTGTTATTGAAAGTCACAGTCAGCAAGCAATTTGCAGCTGGAAAAAAAAAGTCTTTCCTTTCCTTTTCTGTAGTCAGTCATGGCGTTCCTATTCTTCAGTGTTTTTTCTTTTGTTCCCATGCCTTATAACCAGCACTGATGGTCTGTCTTGAAATAAAGTTCACCTCTCTTGTTCTTAGATAAAAGGTAGTATGATCCAAAGTTGGTTCTTAGATCAAAAATTCTGTGATCTGGATTTTCAATTTCATATTTCTACTGAATCACCCTGCCACTAATTTTCTAATTCCCTCCCCTCTTTAAATTCTCAGTTTTAGAACAAGAAATAATGGATAACAAGTATATGATGCTTTGAGATCTGTAAAGGGAAGTTAAAAACTACTTCTTCAAGAACCAGTATTGCAGTCCATAGGGAAGCTAACAGACAAGCTGTGTGGAATATTTGGGATTCAGAAATCTTTAAAAAAAACCCAATGTCCTTTATGAAAAAGAAAATCTGCCAAATCTAAAACACAACCAAACAGTAGCGAAGAAGATGTCTTTCCTCAGTCTTACAGATAGTGGCGTGTTAGTGCTAACACACCTAAGCATCACATAGGATGTTCACAGCATAAATTAATACATTATAGAGTTCATATGAAAAGAGAAAGAGAGAGATACAAATACTAAGTAGAAGATACGGACATTTGCCTTTTGGAGGGCCAAATAACAATATGGTAAAAGCAGAATTGTACTCTGAAATCTGGCTTCAATGAAGAAATGTCAAAAGAGCTTACTTCCATTGCACAGCCAAAAAGGACTACTCTCTTTTTTAAATCACAGAAATTTTCTGACAATCAGAAAACCACTTCCCACCTTACCTTCGCATGTTTATACCTTGTTAACTACATCATTGTTGAAAACAGAGTTGTTTTTTATTCATTTATTTTCTTCACAGATTAAACCTGGCAATATTGGAATAGGCAAACTCCCCACTACCGGTGAAACATGAAAATGGAATATTGGCATTTTGTTCACAGTTGGTTTCAGATCATCAGTTACATGTGTTTAGCAACCTTCTCTTTGATTGTAAAGTATTGTTCTTTTAAAAAGAACCATGCTGCTCCCTTTACAACTTGCTGCTTAACAAGGTTGCAAAGCATAATGTTACAGTTTGTTACCCTCCTGACAGACAGATCTGCCAAAAAGCCATTCTCTCTATCTTAAGATTCATCGGAGCGTCAGTCTTTATCCTCAGTTGCTCCTCTTTTTCATTTACATCACAAAATGAAATTATATTTACAGAAGAGAAATTATTGTCCACATTACAATTTAATTAATGTTGAATTAACAAGTCATTTTATCAACAAGCTTTGAATCAACATGTGTGCTGTGCCCTGGTGGAAATCCTCCAGGACTGATTAAAGCAAGCTAAGGATTAAGCTGGTGATTTATTGACAAGAAGAATGTCACTTTTATCTACAGGCGGATATGTTTGTCTCAGCTGAAGAATTTCTAGGGCATTTCACCTCTCTTTTACCCATTATCTGTCTATTCATTTCCCTCATTTTCAGAAAAAACTAAAAAGTATTCTTATATTTGAGGATTATTTGGGGTTACTGTAGGAGTGGGAGCTGCATCTACCTGCAGGATCACAGAGTTTCTTGGGCTGATTGATAGAAACAAAATTTAAAACAAACAAAAAAACAACCAATCAAACAACAATGAAACCCCAACATTATAGAAAAGGCCTTTTTTTAATATCTTTCATTCTCTTTCCCATGATGAACTGCTCAAATTCAGATGTACAAATGAGAAGATTAATCAGACAGAAAACTTGACAGAGAATAAGTTCATGCCATCTGGATTTATTTATCTATCAAACATTACACTGTTTTATACAGCTCTGGTGGACCATTGCTCCTGAAAGATGCACTTTAATAATATGTGTTGGTACACCACTCCATACACCAGTGGTGATTCATCAAAATGCAAATCAGACAGGAAGAAGTCTGCAGTAACAGCATAGAGGAAAGTGATTATAAGCTCCTATGAATCACAGCACTGGGCATCTTACATGAGGTATTTTTTGCAATAATCAGTTTGACTGCACTTTGCACTGGGCTAGCTGATTTCCCACCGGCTGTGTTTCAAGGCAATATCCAATATAACCTGCACAAAAAGAAAACAGATACGAAGGTCGTTTCATGCAGGAGAGGAACAACTTGCAAAAAGTCTGCCAGCTGAGCAGGCCGACTTCTTACAATTAGTAATATTAATCTTCCCCACTTGATAAGGATAGCTTACTTTAATTAAAACATTCCTGTAGTGAGGGATGAACAAATATTTACACGTCAACCTATTTTCAGACTTTCTCCATTCAATAAAGTTCTTGCTACAATCAAAACACTGAAAATGCTTAGACAGGATTCAAGTGTCCTCTCCCCACTGAGTTTTCAGTCACAGACTTGCTTGAAATCCAGGTTCTAAGGCTATTCTTTAAAGAAAGCAC
This sequence comes from Psilopsiagon aymara, assembly GCA_024733675.1. Taxonomy (NCBI): domain Eukaryota; kingdom Metazoa; phylum Chordata; class Aves; order Psittaciformes; family Psittacidae; genus Psilopsiagon; species Psilopsiagon aymara. The sequence goes on along the minus strand of JANRGW010026331.1, from coordinate 8,825 downwards.
AATATGAGAGTATTCAAGGTTTAACTAAATACAGTAAATGCTACCTTTTCACTAATTTCTAATGATCACCATGATTGTGGTGCATATAAAAAGAAAAGCTCTCATGATTAACAGGAATGCTGTTTGTGATCTTCTTTAATAAGAATTAGACCAGACTGATTATTTGAGAAAAGAGTCTATTTGCAACAACCAGATCTGTACAGCAGGAATCAGCACATGCCTCTCGTTTCCACAAAGTGTCACAACTTAAAAATTAGATTCTCATTTCAGGTTCATAACTGGTGAAGCAATTCCATATATAACTGGTGGTCAAGCAATGCCATCAATTTCACAAAACCTTCCTCAGAATAATCTTGGTCCCACTCTACAGTGTAGACTAGCGTCAAACCTACATTATTGAGAGCCTTTTTGTTCACTTTATTTGAAATATCTGATAACCAAAGTCTTGTATATTTGATTTCTGAAATCCAGAGATCTTTCAGAGGGGCACCAGACAGCATCTAGAAATAATATTAGCTCTAAGGCTTGCAATCAAGAGCTGCTCATGAACACCCGAGTAGTGATAAAACATGACAGCAGGAAAGGAGGATTCCAAATGGTTTCACACTTCCCATCTTTATTATTATGCTTTGGAAACAAGACTACAACAGTTTTTCCCTCAGAGAATGTTTAAAGCACTCAGTCAGGAAAATCAGATGGACAAGCAGACTCTCACTCCAGGGAGCTGTAACAATGAATTACTTCTGAAATCTTTTGACAGACAGAAAAATGTAGGCTTGTACTGTGTTTTAGACCACTGAGTCTTCTACAAGGTTCATTTCTGTGGTGAATGGTGTGAAGTGTTTGACCCTTGATGTTTGTAAATCCAGACTCTGCAGCAATGGCAATAGTCACCACCCACTGATCATCCAAGTTAATTGTTCCCTTTCCACAACGACATCATTTGCAATAGCTCAGCCTTCAAAGGATGCCTCCAGGACTTCAACTAATGTACTATCCTCAAGGCAGACTGTCTTTGATCTAGTCTACTCAGTATAGAGTTCAGGTTTTGTGTGTGAGATTTGTGAGGGCCATTTATTCAGTACACTTGAAAACAGGAAAATGAAAAAGGAAAATTAAAGAGGAAAAAGGGAAAAAAGGAGGAAGAAAAAGGAAATGGAAGAGGGAAAAGGAGAAAAACCCTCAGCCTTTCTTCTGATTGTTTCATAACACTCAGAATAAAATGACAAATTCTCAAATGGTGTTTCTGATCCATGACCTAAACCAAATGTCAACAATTATGATATTGAAAACTCAATTATATTAAAAACCTTAGTAATTCACTCTCCCAGACCTTCTAAAGTAAATGTACATTGCTCTCTGTGACCCAAAGGGTTTGGGTCCTCCTGAAAATCATGACCAATTTTTCATTTGCTTTGACTGTTTGGAAATGGATGGTTTGTGCTTTATGTAAACTTCAGGGAAAAAAAGTTACGCCTTGGGAAAGTGAGCTTAAAATACTAATGTCAGCTGTAGAAGCACAAGGCTGTCCAAGCTTGCAAAGGAATCACAAGTTACATTACAATTTGTTTACCCCCTTAGACTTCAGGGCACATTTATTCATTTCTCACAGGTTTTGACTGCACTGCAAAAAAAATGCATGTAGTATGTCAGGGGTACTTTATACAACAGTTCTCTGCATGACACTGACAGTTCTGACCCCCTAAGGTGAATTCTTGGCATGCCAGGGCCTTGATCTCCTACTTCATCATATACATGTGGGACTGATCTAGCAGTACTCACAAATGAGGAAGAACAGTCTGAGGTAGGAAGAGAATGGGAGAATGCAGAGAAGCATAGGTAATCCCATTTTCTGGTCAGGTACAATGTCCTGAATTTGACTTTCAATGGACATATCTCAATAACAGTAGAAATTTTGGTGCATATTTCATTTCTTACTTTTTTATGAAATATGTGTTTTCATCACCCTTAAAATCACTAATAAACTTCTGGTTTAACAAAAAGGCTTTGTGGTCGTGGAAAGGAAGGGAATATGGTGCATTCTTTGCTTTCTAGCTAGATACTCACAATATTTGAGTTTTTCCCAGACAATCATGCGAGAACACGCAAACTAAAATACTAGAAGTCTTTACTCAGGTAGTTTAACAAAAGTCAGCATCTTTATTGTCCTTTAGGTTATATGACTGAAAGGCACATTCATAACCTGCAACAGTACTGAAAGACACTGGAAAAATAATAAATTCATGACAGCAAATGATGATGCTCTGGCAAAGCATATGTGGAGTGACAATAAAATTGTCCAATATTTTTTAACTTTCTAAAGAATAAGCTACATTTTATTTCTTTGCCTCTATGGATTTCTAAAGAGAAAAAAGAAAAAAGAAAAAATTAAATGTCAGTTCAGCAAAGATGAGCAATATGCAACAGTTACCAAGCTAATACACTAGTTTTACTTTGCTAATTGAAACTAGAATAATGCAATAATTAAATTAAGTTCTCAACTAAAATGGAATCAATACACCAATAGATTGAATAATTAAATCACCAAATTAATACAGCAAGTAATCAGAACACATTAACAGATTGAGACCACAATGGATTTTCATGCATTATCATTTCCTGTAAGATTTTAAGGACAACTTACCTCCTCAGTGTGAATCAGATGACTTTTTTCCCCTAGAAGCTGAAAAAAAGATTGAAGAAGATGATTTACAGAATTTTTGCCAGGAAAACCGCTTGGTTGAGGTAAAAGCTATCAGAACAATCAGCAAAACCATTCATTTATAAGATATCTAATGACCAAATGGACACATTTTTTCCATACCTTCATTGTTAAGGGCAATTACCTCACTGTTTTCAGCATTTAAAAAATACCCAGGACTTTTTAATGCCAAAGAATTAGAGAGCCAATGTGAGCTCATAAGTCACTGTAAATGTCTGTTGACAAAACATGAGCTGCTTTTACATTTATCGGAATTCTACTCATAATTAAGAATTTGTCTCAGCTGTACTCAGATTTTTGCTTAAATTCTTCACATGATTAAGCATCTTAGTTCTTAAAATGCTGCATTTTTTGTCAATTCTAGGCAAATATTCCCAGGAGTGCCAGTTTGCGGTAAAATCCTAGTTGTTTGGTTTTCTAATTCAGGGACATTGTTTATTTCAAGGCACTTCCTCTTCAAGCAGTTATTTTCTTCAGTTAAATCACAAGATGAGAAACCCTGCTGTTCTCACTGCCTGAAGGTCAAAGGGTTGTGTGGGAGAGAATTTACTTTGGAAGAAACAATCCAGCTTTACCTGGGTGACAGCAATTATGCAGAACAACAAAAGGAGAAGTTAAGTTACAAGATGAGAACTCTAATACATTCTCCCCAGGGTCTGCCACTCACTCAGCCATGAGAAAAACAATGCCCAACTTCATTTTAGAAGTTATGTCTCTATAATGCTGAGATAGTAAAGCCTATCATACACACAGCATACTTTGTTGTTTTACTTCCCGGGTGTCTGCTCTTCAGGTTGCCTCCTCTTAGGTTGTCATTATTTGGAAGAACAAAGAACAGAAGTAGCCCAATCAATTTTTAATTTAAGAGTCCACATGAATAGATAACAAAGTCATAACTTTCTTCAAAAGGCCAAACCTGGGCATACCTTTAACCTGCAGTGAAAGAGAAATGTGGGAAAAAGTATGGAACTACATTCACAGTATATCAATATCCAAATCAAGAAACAGAAATGTCACTGAGGACAGGATTATGGAGGGCATGGACTCTTCAACCCTCACAATAGGAGAGGTGCAGCAGGGGGGACAACACGTGGTCTTGATTTGGGTTGGCGCTTTTGAAGGAAATACTTGAAAGAGGTAGTCACCCACACACATTCCCCACAGTCATTTCCAGTGAGTCCTGAATGTAACTGAAAAGTGAACTACTGATGATAAATAAATACACCTTTACCTCTTGTGTGCTGTGTATGAAGATATCCAAAGGTGGAATTTATTTCTTTTCTTAGGTCAGTGTTTGGCTTTTCTATCATTCAAACTATAGGTAATTTTTTCCATTTATTCCAAGTCACACACACACACCCACACACCCTGCCCCCTCTTCCCCCAGTGTATTTTAAACACTCTAGAAATATCAATTAATGTCATGTGTAAACAATATTAACAATCATTGTCACTATTTCCAAGCTTAAAAAATAGGACTCAGAAAGGTCAAGATGTTGCCCACAGGATGTGCTGGTTCCATGAAACAAGCTTCAGTGGCCCATGAAAGAAACTGAAGTGTTCGGATGCCTAATCTTGTCTTTAAACAACAAAAGCCCAATCATTCTCTGAAGATCACATTACACAATTACTCAATTATTTTATCCTTTTATTAACAAATATTGACTGAAGCACAGAATAAAGACAATGGGAAATCTAACAAAGAACTTCCAGACATTTAGGTGGCAGTTAAACATTGGTTTATACTTTAATGCAATGATTAAGATAATTGTTTCTATTGTCAAATAAACAAGAACACGCACATAAGGAAGTAAATCCCCTATAACAGCTTATATTTAGATCGTTAATTATCTACAGAAGTCCCTATAAAATACAATTCTGTCAAAAATATTTTTCCTTAGTGATTAAATAATATTGCATAGTGTATAACATTAATACTTTGAATACTTTTCAAGAAATTACTTTTCAAACACCTTTCTCAATACACATTAATATGTATAGAAATATACCATTAATATTTTAGTACCAGACAAATTTCAAAGGATTTGTACTCCAGAACTGTGCAATCCTACTAGTTTCATTGTTGTTGAGTATTTTTTCAAATTCTATGGGTAAATATTTATATTGTTTATATGGGTAAAAATAGTGTACTGCAAACCCTATAATTTGATCCAAATTTTTATATTTTGGGGGACTATTGAAGAAAGCTATTAAAGTGCGTGTTTGACTTACCAATTGTGAAAATGGAAAGCATGCTCCTTAGTATTCTGCTAAATTTTGCCATCATCTTTTGTAACATTATGCATATTTTGCAAATCTAAGAAATATTTTTATTTTATTATTGCTACTCTTCCTGGCTCCATGACTTATTTTCAGCAAATGGAATATTGTGTTTTCTGCAGATTGACTTCTTTTCTCTACTTTCCTGCTTTCTTTTGTTTAGGTGATTAAATATGGAGATTGAAGACTTTTCATGCTTTCATTCTCAAGAAGCCTTTCCTAATGACATTTGCACCTGTGTCATGAGCCATTAGAGAAATCCTGACCACAAACATCAATAATCTGAAAGGGAAGCAGAAAACACCTGAGGTAAGGCCACATTCTTAGGTTGCCTTAGAGACTTGTGTTCAGACCTTTCACGTGATGCTTCAGAGGGAATGAAAAAAAGGTTTTCTCAGCATTTTGCAAGATATTGCATCTAAGAAACACATTTATGCGTGTGTTGGGTGTATGTGTGTCCACACTTGAATTATGGTATTTATCTAGGAATCATATCCATGGCATATTAAAGCTTACTTGTCACCAAATACCAGTACCTGGCAGTAACATTGTAATATTATTCATCTCCTGACATCAAGCAGCATCCTCAGTCCAAGCCTGCTGATTGAGCAAGATGCACCCAGGAGCACATGGTCCCTACTAGAGTGTGATATTAGTAGATACTAACACTGGAAATCAGTTAAATTGTCACTACTAAGTTAATTTGGTGTCTCCAAGAGTGGGATAAGTGAGCTGGGATTCAAACTGTGTCATTAAGATGTTTAAGTTACATATGAGGGTTCTAAGCACATGCACAGGAGAGACATGGTTTCTGGAACCCATATGGCTCTGGTAAACACACCACCACAATGAAGTTATTGGACTTCTGTAACATCTGTGCTGCATTACTAATCTTGCTCCTACTTTACCCTCTGAGCAATGTAAAACAATGGGTCATTTCTTCAGCAGTTGTAAACTGATGTTTACCATTGATTTAATGAACACAGAGCAAAGCAGTAGAACCAAACAGACCAAAAGTGTAGTGTATGCACTACCTTTTCAGTCATTTTACTGAGGAAACAGTCTCCTCATTCCAATCTCAACAAAGAACTGCACTATTTTCTTCAAAGTAATTCTGTTCTGTTGAGCAATATGGATTAATGTTATAGCTCAGAAGCAGTCTCTCAGATTTCCCATGTCTGGAAGAAAGCCATTGTCCTTTGGATTTCCCCTTTTCCACCTATAATATTTGAAAACAAAGGTATGTACTCTTATAACTATGACACCTGAACTACATGCCTAAAGAGCAAGCTAGCTGGAATATCCTGTATAGTTTCTACACCTGGAAGGTCCATGAATATGGTACAGATGGAGATTTAAAATAGAATATTTGGGTAAATAATTTCAGACTATTTATAAAAATATTTTTTTTTTCTTGCACCTTTTAAGAACTTTTTCTATGTGCAATTGGGCAAGAAAGAGATTATAAGTCAAAAGCTGTGACTTGGAAAATGAGGGGGAGAATATTTTAACCTGTAGCTAATATAGTCTATATTGTTCTTGTTTTGTGAATTTTTTTAAGACAGCACTCTTTAACTACTCTTTTCCTTGAAGGCACGTTTATATAATTATTTTTGTAATAAAGATAACAGCAAGCACTTTCAGTGATATATTGAATAGGAGAAAATCATCTTTGCAAGGATATTTGCTTTCCTGGAAACAGCTAAGACTGAGTAAATATTTAACGATAATTATGCTAAAGCACTATTCTTTTATGCCACAGTCACTCACAAAATACAATCCTATAAAACGCCTTTCTTGAGATCTGTTACATGCTGGCTTTTAGTCTTATGGGAACAAATCTCTCTCACTGCTATTGATCTGTTCTTTAAATTATTCTCCCATGAGGCTTTCAGCTAAGAGCATCTTTTCCTTGAATTTCTTTGTATTTTTAATTGGCTTATGTTTGTTTAAACAAAATCACACCAGTGCCTTAGGCTGCAGCCATCGACTCATTACATTCAAAACCAGACACACTGTACTCTAACAGCCTTCACTTCTGTCCTCTACCGGACTCATCTCTTTGGGGATGAAACCTGCCACAAGGGAGAATTAAAAAAAAAAAAAAGAAGGCTTACAAAATTGCCTTTGGACTGGGTTGCTAGGGACATAGCTGGGATTTGCATAATGCCATTACAGTACTGAAGATGAAAGGAAGGGTAGATTTATCTGCAAGTTCTGGCTAGCGGGTGGTGAGGAGACTGCCCGAGGAGGAGCACTGAAGAAACGTTGCCTTGGGCAGGCCCCAGACCCTCCTTCTTATGTGGTCCCCATGTGTGGAGAGAGGCCCTACTCAGTTTGAATTTGTCTCTCCCATGGCACTGAGGGCTCTCTTGCCTTCACCTGTCCCACTCTCCCAGGTGAAGTGAGGTTGTCATTGCTGCAGACTCAGCTTTTGCTTGAACCTTGCTCAACAGCTGATACTGGTGTGAGCTGTTTCCAAGCTCCCCTCACTGAAGGGAGCCCAAGATCTGCTGTTGTCTGCTGCCCTCACACCACTGTACAAAGAGGAAAAGGTTCTTATTTCCCCTCCACCCCTCCTTGGCTGAGCAAAGAGAGTTCAGAGCCAGAACCCAAAAAATGATAGACGGTATGGGTGGTGAAAGCAATAGAAAAAAGCATTTCTTGTCATTCCATACCTTTCTTATGTAGTTTGATCCCAGATTATTTTCTAATAGTGTGAAGTGAGACACATTCAAGAATTTTTAACTTTATCCTGTTCTTTTAACTATTTCCAGTCAACTACCAGCTGCTAAAGCACTTTTCTTATTCTGTGGCATAAATACAAGAGGAAAGAAATTCTATTATGTTTCAGTTTGATTCAGTACAAAGCCAAGTCTTTACAGGCCACATAGGCATGCTAGCTATGCATTCAGGCCTGGGCTGTATAGCTCTTCTCCATGCAGTACAGCATCACACAGCATTGCCTTCACATCACACTGTCCCTGGAAAGAATAAGTCCCTAAAACCTCCTTGCTACTAACGGGTAAGCCTCTAGCCCAGATCCTCTTCCTCTAGCATCATGATCCTATCTTCTCCATGCAGTGTGGATAATTCAGTGGGGTAGATATTGTAGGAGGGACTTACTCCCAGATGTCCCCTTGTCAAGCCTTATGCAAGTCTTTGAGTTCCCACTCAGTAACTTAAAGCAGATGCACATAAAACTAAAGATAGTTATATTTTTCATGGAAAATAGAAGAACACCTGGTATACACTTCTGGAAGATACACACTCCTTGCACTAGGCAAACACTGAAATACCACTCTGACAATCTATGTTATCTGAACCAACATTAGTGAAAAGGTTACAGATCTTGCATGCTACATACAGCCCAAGCTTAAGAATACCCAAGCTTCCCATTCTTACATGAACTAACCACTAAAGTTTGGCATTGAACTATTCATCTCAAATAGTTCATCTTATGCAAAGGTTGAGACGCAGGGTCAGTGAAAATGAAGACCCTGGGCCCACTGTAGAAGAGGATCTAGTTTGAGACCCTCTTAAGAACCTGAATGTACACAAGTCCATGGGACCTGATCAAATCCATCCGGGGGTCCTGAAGGAGCTGGCAAATGAAGTTACTAAGCCACTGTCCGTCATATTTGAAAAATCATGGCAGTCAGCTGAAGTTCCTGACGCCTGGAAAAAGGGAAATATAACCCCCATTTTCAAGAAAGGGAAAACGGATGAGCCGGGGAACTACAGAGCAGTCAGACTCACCTCTGTGCCTGGCAAAATCTTGGAGCAGATTCTCCTGGAAGGCATGCTGAGGCACATGAAAAAC
>JANRGW010026328.1:0-20830 GCA_024733675.1 Psilopsiagon aymara | reverse complement strand
GAGAAGGCTGCGTGGAGACCTCATAGCAGCCTTCCAGTATCTGAAGGGGGCTATAGAGATGCTGGGGAGGGACTCTTCATGAGGGACTGTAGTGATAGGGCAAGGGGTAACAGGTTCGAACTTAAACAGGGGAAGTTTAGATTGGATATGAGGAAGAAGTGCTTTACTGTAAGGGTGGTGAGGCACTGGAATGGGTTGCCCAGGGAAGCTGTGAATGCTCCATCGCTGGCGGTGTTTGAGGCTAGGTTGGACAGAGCCTTGGGTGACATTGTTTAGTGGGAGGTGTCCCTGTCCATGGCAGGGGTGTTGGAACTGGATGATCTTAAGGTCTTTTCCAAACCTAATTATTCTATGATTCTATATTAAAAAAATACTTTGTAAATAGACAATTTCATCACCCTGCTCATCAAATGTGCTGGTTTAAATTAAGTTGGAGTCTACTCTAGCATTTTGTTCCCAGACTCTGCTCTCAAGAATGAGGAATATTACTAGTTCTTTGTTACTTTTCTTTTCACAGAAGACTTCAATTCCTATTGTTCTTATGTATCATCTCTAATTAACATTAAATCATTCAAAAAAGTATAACTAATGCTGAGTCACTCTATTATGATAAACTTTCCTATCTTCAGTAAACATTCCTTGCTAAATTAACTACATCAGAAAGTCACTTTCGAGGGAGAATTCATTAAGGGCAGTGACAGCTTAGTAGGAGACAATGCACTACTCATTTTAGAAGATATGCAGAAAGCCTTGCTTGATCAAAAACTGTTTACTTGTAGAAAGAGTAATTTAATTATCTTTTTCCTGACAAAAGGCATCCTTGTTGACTCAGGGTGTAGGTATTACGATATGAGGAATTCATTGTTCCATTTAATCTAACAGCCCAACAACAAAGGGATTTCGTCCTGTAAAAGAACTGAAAAGCCAAAAAACAAGCAAACAGGCAAAGGCTGAAAGAGAAAAGATGACAAACTGTTGAAAGTCTCATTTTCTTGTCATGAATTTTGCTGAAGTACAGCCCACCTCCACTGAGCTGCAGGAAAGTATTTTCTTTAGTAATACGCTGTTTCTAGTATATATTAACATTATTGGTGGTTTTAAACAAGGCAGAATAAGTTATTCTGTCTTGGCCCAATAAAATTTCTTCTTTGTCAGTGCTGCTGCAGGTAATTGTCTATCCCATCACTTGGTAGCCACCTCCTCAGAGAGCATAGGACTGCCACTAATTGCTTCAGCCCTGGAAATTGGCTGAGCTGTTTCCTGGTTATTTATGACCAGTCCCCAAAGCTTCTGTCTTGGCCAAACTGTAGCTGAAGAAGCAGTGGTGAATCATTTGCAGATAGCCTTTTCTCAACATATGTCCCATCTTCCCAGTCAAATCTGCCTTCAATCATAATGTGGGGACATTATTAAGAGGAGCAATATGCCAAAATCTGGCGAGTAATTTTTGGAGAAGGCAAAATAATGAGGGGAAGAGCTTGCGTTCAAATGCATAGGAAGGAAGTAGGGAGCTCTCAGGCAGGTAAGTAAGTAAAGTCAAATTGTGTTTTAGAAAATACAAATACTGTGACAAGGAGACGGCTGAAAATTCTTTTCCAAGACATTTACAGAAGGATTAAAACCAGGAACCTCTAGTAGAATTTGGAGCACTGATAGCTTTTGCAAAAGTGAAATAATTTAGAGGTAAACTGAGAAGGAAGAAAGAGAGGAAGTTATGAGAGGAAAAACTCAGTGTAGTCCTTCTGGGATCTCTTCTGAAAATATTCAGTAACATTAACCTTAAGGTTAAGTGGACTGCTTTACTACTTTCCCTGCCGTGTCTCTTTGTCAGGATTACTCATCCTTTGCCTTATAACCAAAAGGAGGGGGTTTTTTGCCACAATTTCTGATGTTTTGAAGCCCAAACAGCCAGCTCGCTCTTCTAATTAGTTTCTGATCTGTAGAAAACAGGATCTGCTGTGATTCTGTGGAGGGAACCAAGGAACTGCTTGGAGCTGCGCATACATACGTCACGCAGCTAGTGTTCTCTCATCATATAGTAGCTTCTGGCTAAAACTGGAACGGCTAAAGAAGAAAACATTTGGTCCACTTGCAAAGGGAGCAGATTCACATAGACTGAATGCTGCCAAGGAGTACTTCATGTTTAGAATGCTAACATAAATCTGAAGGTCACCAAGCAAGTATTTTTAGAGTTCACATAATTAATCATTTGAATCAAAGAGCATACAATAAGTATATAAGCAAACAAATGAAATGGCTGCATTTAAATCAACATCTGATGGCTTTAAAAAATATTATTAGAAACACTGAAATATCATTAAATATATCAAGTGCAGATGAATACAGCAAAATACGGATAAAAGCAGAACCCACATAATGATAATTACATTTGATAAGGGGAGATATACAAAATAATCTCATTTACAGACTTTTGGTTTTAATCTGGGATTATTTGTGTGTGTGTGTGTAAAAATGGCCATTATTTTATTTTTGTTTGTTCAGCATGTGAAGGAGGTAGCTTTGTCTGTTGAAAATTCTTTGGCAATAACACTGTATCAGCCCCTATTTCATTTTTCAAAGATCTTTTTTCACTTCAGACCTCATAATGAAAAACTGTTTACAGGCATGGTCCAGAAAGCATAAATAACAAGTCATTTTGTGCAAACACAGCATTTATACTTTCTTCAAAATGTAAACACTAACTTATGGTAGACACATTTTAATACCATTCTAAAATCTTCTAAATCTTCTTTTTCATTGCTTGGTTTTTGGTTTTTTTTTCAAGAATACTAGAGTTTTAGTAACTGATTCTAGCACAGAGCAACACAGAATACGGCTTTGGGATATGAAGATTAAAAAATATAAGTTGCATTTAAACAAGAAACTAAGTGCTGATTATGGATGTGGATTAGAAATAATGACATACAAATGCAAGAGGGCTGTCTAGTAATAGACTTCATGGCAGGAAGGAAAAGATTGAATATTGAGGTCAACAAAGAAAGATCTAAGGCCTAAGCTTTATCGTATCTCTGCTATGCAATTTTTTCATTCATAGTTTTTTTCCAATTGATACTTCTGTTTAACTGCAAACAGCCACTAGCATGATAATAGGTTTAGCTGTAGCTTATCAGGGCAACAGCAAACACTGTTGCATCAATAATCAACATAGCCTCATTCAAGTGAACTTTCAGAGGGTTTGGGATCTGATCTCTTTGAAGAAGTCACAACATAATTTAGGAATGTCACCAACTGTAATTGAAAAATTTCACAATATTCAAAGAGCTGTTTATGTTCTCATTCCCTGTCTTTTTCATATACTGTAGTATATGAAAGTAATTCATGTATTTGGCATTTTTAGCTCTGAAAACATGCTTGTCGTCTTGCTCTTTTTTTTCACTGAGGATGAGAGAGAGATGCACAGTAAGATGCAGTCCTGGTATAACTAATATTTCTGTTATTCCGAAAGGATGAAACAAATATCTGAAAACGCTTTACATTCCAGAACTGCCACATACTATATTGCAATTGGATTCCCATCATAAATGTGGCAATTCACTTTACTGCTTTAAAGTTGTTTAATCCTCTATCACCTTCTACACTTTATTGCAAATACAAAATGGGATCTTTGAGATGGAGACATTTATCTGTAGCCTTCTTAGTGTTGATGAAGTAGTTAGTGCATTTATTGTGCATGGATGTTATAAAAAGGCAGTCGCTTAATAAAGTAACTGGTTACACAAAAGGTCAAATTCAAAATTAAAAGCATACACCATTTCCATTGTTTTAATTTACTGGAAAAAATTATTCCACAGTCTTTCCTGTTTATTACCTTAAAAGTCTTGTTTCAATTACAGACATCCAAAGATATTTTGCCGTCTTGCAGGCCACTGTTACACTGTGATAGTGTGGTACTGACTTTAGCAATGCTGAGATAGAATAATTTCCCAAATGAATGGATTTCATGGCAGACAATCTAGTACAAAGGAAGAGGTCACTACAAAAATTTTGCTTTAGACTATGATTTTCATAAGGTAAAGCTCATAAAGTTGAGCTGACCATTCAGATGACCATCCAGGCCACTAACACATGTACCAAGCAGCAGCCAAGGAAAGTAATTACTATTCAGTTTACATTTCTGGACCTGAGCAGAGAAAGACAAAACTAACTGTACAGTCTATATTGAAAGCCCACTGCCAGAACTAGAGTAGGGATGGCTGGGAAAATAAAGGATCTATTTTTTTGTTTTAGAGAGTTCAGGCAATCCTAGAATTTTCTTCCTTAGAATCATTCGTATGTATCGTCTTGACTGTGTGCTATGGTTTAGCCTGGCAGGCAGCCAAACAACACACAGCCGTTTGCTCAATCCCTGCTAAGGGGGATAAGGGAGAAAACAGAAAAAAAGGTAAAAATCATGGGTTCAGATAAAGGCAGTTTAACAGAACAGAAAAGGAAGGGGAAATAATAATAATAGAATTCACAAAACAAGTGCTGCATAATGCAAATGCTCACCATCCGCTGTCTGAAGCCCAGCCAGTCCCCGAGCAGTGGCTACTTACCCCCACTTGACTGCCCCACTTTTATTGCTCTGCATGACATCCCATAGTGTGGAATGTCCCTTTGGTCAGCTGGGGTCAGTTTTCCTGGCTGTGTGACCTCCCAGCTTCTTGTGCACCCCCAAGCTACTCACTGGTAAGGCATTGTGGGGAGTGTAAAAGTCCTTGAGTTACACTAAGCATTACCCAGCAACAACTAAACCAACAGTGTTTTGCCAATATTTTTCTCATCCTAAATCCAAACACAGCACTATACTAGCTACTAGGAAGGAAATGAACTGTATCCCAGCTGAAATCAGGTCACTGTGGTATAGATTCAGTTCAGGATGAGAAAGGGATCCTGGAAAAAAATGAACTTCTTTGAGGTAGAATCTATGACAACCAAGAAATGCATTAACATTGTTTCAGAGTTTCTTTTCAGAGTTTTATAGCATTGTTATTATAAATTCTACCCATTTATTCAATCCAGCATTTATGAGATTTAGAAAATGCCAAGTATTCCTTCCCAGTGGATATGGCAGAATACATTAAATTTTGCATTGTAACTAGTGGTTCTGAACTTTCTGCGGCAATTTTTTGCTAATAACATTTGCAAAAAGCATAGTTTGGAATTGTGGTTGTGATGTATTCTTGATTCTTACTAAAGCTGTGTAGGAAAAGAAAAAATAGCCCTGAAGACAGGAATGTAAAATGTTAATTCAAGAAATAGGGGAGCAACACTTTTATTACCTAGCTCATGCACAGACTAGAAAAAGCATAAAAGTGCAGTCCTCAACAAATCTACATAAAGAAATAGTGTCAAAGCATGCTCTGTGTTCATGCAGTATGGCTTGATTTGCTTAATACTCTTTAATTTTGCCATCAATGCTGACACTGTAATCTCCATTGCATGTTTTGCAAGGAAATACCCTCGTGCCAGTGTAAAATTGGGAAGGTATTAAAGAGCACTTTCAGCACCAGATATATTCTGTCTCATATTCACAGACACACAGTCCGGTGTTATTGTGGTTCCCAAGTTGCATTCAAAGAGCATCCCTAGCCAGGATGCTCACATCTGCCTAGGTTTATTTGGCATGTAACTGTTTTTATGAGCAATATCATCTAAGTAAGGCAATGGGGCTGGGAGGCCGGAAGTCAATATTTTTGCTGATAAATACTGTAGTTGTGCATTTAATATGATTTTTGTAGTCCTGCCAGCTAAGTTTCCTTTTTTAAAGTGGAATGCATAAGATATATAGCTTCAGAGGCAGGACCAACTCTTCCGTCATTTTTTTCAGAGAGCCAGAAGGAATAAAAATCTTCAAATAGAAATATGCTTTTTTTTTCCCCATTTAGAATCTATAGTTCACATCGTTCTTGCTATTGGTGCATCTCTTGCATATTAGTGTGCTCAGTTAGCATGGTCTTTGCATCTTAGTTTGGCATATCTACATTCCCAGAAGCCAGTTAGGTGACTTTATTCCTCTTTTACTCCTTACTCAAGAAGCCTCATCTTTGAAAACTAACTGGGTTAAAATTTTGAAAACTAAAGGGTTATGCTGTTGTTGCTTCAGAATAGACTAAAGCTAAACCTATGGTGATGCAGCCTTATATATATAGCCATATAGTCCTATGGTTAAAGTTGTCATGAAGACATTTTAATGAATGTATATTCAAGCATAAACACACAGAATTTTGTTTCTTTCCTTTTGCCTTACATTTTAAACAGTCTTTATAGGCTGTCTAGCAGAGCAATTATACTTTCTTGTGCACCCTATAATTGCATCATTCAAGATGTAGTAGAAAAAGTAAAAGACAGCTAGATGTACTGAGCAAGATATGTAAATTAAAGTTTAACCTTCCAATGATATAGAGGAGAAATAAGACTTTTTGCCTTCTTGCAGATAGATGTTTGGGGCTCGTTTTATTTTATTTTATTTTTTAAATTGTCTGAATTTGTCCAACTGAGTGAAAAATAAGTGCACAGAGTGTCTTTCTCAAAAGTAAAATACTCCCTGTGTCTCTAACACGTGCAATTTTTGGCTAAACAGCAGAGAATGTCTGGAGATTCCAGTAAGACTGCCTGTCTATCCTTTATGAAGAGATATCCACTATTTATTTCATCCTCTAGAGAATTTTAATCTGGATATTTCTCAAAGGATTTTCTTAGTGCATCTGACCTTTGCAAAGACTGATCAATACCTAACTATGCAGTTGATAAACCAAGATTCAGGCAGCATATGAAATGTTCAGAGAACTCTTTCATTGGTAATAAACCAGTGAAATAAAAATAAGTAGAATATTATTTCTCTTTAAAGAGTATTTAAAGCAGTGATTTTTTTTTTTTTTTTTCTTTTTCCTGAGATGTAAATCAAAACCTTGGATTGCTGTTTTCTATTTCCCCAGCAGACTTTTTAGGAAACCCAAATGCTCAGGCAAATTTCATAATTGTATTTTTCCATTAATTACAGTAATGTTGCAGATGCCCAGGCCTTGCAAATAACACGTTAGTCTCTTGAAGTTCATTGGAAGGTAATAAGAAGAGTTTGGGGGTCCATGGAATGTGGAGTTATGTAGAGTGTATGCTGTGGCCACCCTGGTGAATCTCTGTTGAGTAAGAACTCTGCTTGCCAGTTTTTCCCAGGCTGTGATACTGTGAACTAGGTTTTTTCTTCATAATCTATGCTTTCAGAGCACTTTCATATAAACCAAATTTATGCCTGATCAAAAAATCTCATGACAGAAAGCATCGCCAAATGGTTTCACAGCTAAAAATCTGTATTCACAGACACCTACTTACATTCTGCAAATCTACCTACCTGTAACTCTGTATTCACATTCCACCTACAGGTGGAATTATACAGCAAATTATTTTCATAAATTAGCAAAATTAATTTCTTTTCTCAGTGATGACACCACTGGCTTCAATGGGCCAATTCTGGGATTTATTTTTTTTGTCCAGAAATTAGATTGGAAGCTGGCCACACCAAATCATGTAAACTCTTTGTAAATACACCAGTACCTTGCAACTGACTAATTTCAGCCAAGTGTAGTTATATAAGTATAAACTTCTCCAAAGAAAAATTAATAACTTTTTCTAAAGAATCTGATTGAAAATGTATGGTTTGTTTGAAGAAATAACATAACAGCCAATGGGGAAATTCTTTTTTCTTTTTTAAGTCTGTTCTCAACACTCATACAAGATACCAGCTTTTTTTCTGCTCCATGAGTCAATGATTTAACATTCAGATGGGAGAAATTAAGGTTTCTTAAGTATTTTCTACTACTCATCCAAGTTATCAATACTATGACTAAAATCCTGACTGAGTATGTTTTGAAATGTTTGGGAATTACTTGTGTCAAAAAAGGTGTGTTAACAGGATTATTCACCACTCATTATGCATCATTTTCTCTGTGTTATTCATATAACCCCATTTCAAATACTTCAGTATTGAAAAGGCAAAAAAAGAAAAAAAATTAATATCGGGTAGAATTCAACCCTTTGACAAGAATTATATTTAATACTAACTGCAATGCTTTCATAGCAATATGCAGAGGATTTGTTAACATTAAAAACACTGAACTGAAACTTGAAGGAAAAAATACCTTTTAAAGACAGAAAACCCCCTGCCAAACCTACAAATTCAAACTATTCCTTAAAGGTATGCAAATCTTAATAACCTCCAAACACTTTCCCCCTTCCCAAAATGAAATCCCAATGGAAAATTTTATTTTAGTGAACACACATCTGTCAAAATGGAGGGTTTGACAAGCCGACAATTTACAATCAGTTTGTACAAGTGTGGAGTCATTACTGTAGTTCACACTGTCAGCTCCAAACCTGTTCCCTACTATCACTGAAAACATGGCTTTTCTAGCATCAGACCAGCAAATTTCAAATGCTGATCAGTTTTTAATATAGAAAGTAGCATTTAAGACAGAGCAGACACAAAAATGTTGTCATACTCTAAGAACATAACTGCAGCAGCCAATATAATTAAATTTGATTATCATCCTGGTAACATCCTCTTCTGAGAAATTCTTTAGGACAGTATAATTTCATTCATTTTTCTGTCAGCCATGACTACAGCTGAACATGTTAGCTAGCTTCATACATTTCTGAACAAAAATAGCCCAGCCTAGATGTCAGTCCTTTCTGTATGGCATTTAAAATCATAAAATCATAAAGGCCAGATTTCAGCAACCTTAGATTATACTGTGCTTTTCTTTAAATGTCCTTAAAAATTAATGACAAATTAAAACTAGTTTTTCTTATTGATACAAAAATGCAAGATTCTTTTGGACAAACTATTTCTCTGAATCCAAACCTGTGTGAGGAGGAACCTGATTATTTGTATAAAGTTGCTGTATATCTAGAAAACTACCCTTGGATCCTGTATTTTTTAGTATCAAATAACAAAAGACATGACAATGGATGGAGTCATGATGAGTTTTGCAGAAAACCAAGACAGAATCAACTCAAGAAACTGAACAAATATGACATCTCCCAGAGTCATTGCATATAATATTCCTACTACTTGCTATTGGTTATTCAGGACTATATGACAAAAAGGCAACAAAATCTTTCAGAAATGAAGAAACTGGTATGATTTCCAGCTCTTTCTAGCCTGGCTTAAAGGTAATGGCTACAACCTGTACCTGTAGTGAAAGGAACTAACTCTAAAGACTTGTTCTAAATCAGAGTCTTTACTTGATAAATTTCAGGACTCAATGCTGTCATCTTTATTAAAAAAATAAATAGAAACAGATAAGCAACACTTTTACAAGCACTACGGATGACAATAATGATTTTCTTATTTGGCTTAGAGAAAGTATCTGTTTTCTAAGAAAAATTGTATCAGGAAGCAAAGACTGAGCATATTTTTTTAAACCCATAGCAAAATATAAATGGCAAAACTCTCATTTACTTCTACTAAAGA
Organism: Psilopsiagon aymara; assembly: GCA_024733675.1. Lineage (NCBI taxonomy): Eukaryota > Metazoa > Chordata > Aves > Psittaciformes > Psittacidae > Psilopsiagon > Psilopsiagon aymara. Next base: position 11,358 of record JANRGW010026328.1, on the reverse strand, counting down.
CTCTACTTTAGAAGGAAGCAGATTGCTATGGTTCTCTAATAAATGATAAAAGGTGCGTGTGTGTATATATGCATTAAGAAAAAAAGATGCCAACTTTTTAAAGGTGTGGTTGCAAAATGACGGGTAGACCACTTCTTCCCTTTTTTTACTTTAGTTTTTCTACCCCTCATTACCACAAGCTTATAAAAGATTGCTGCCCCAGCTGTATAGCTGAAGTCAGTAAGGACTGTAATTTGTGTCAATGGGAGTAAGATCAGGGACAGCTTTAGAGTTAAATAAGGGATACAAATTTCAAATACAGGAGTCCTGTAAATACATATATTTAAGGAACAGCAACAAAAGAATTTCTGAAATAAGACAACTACGCATCTGCAAATTTATCCAGATGTACTCTGTTGTCATGTCATTTCCACATAAGCTTCTACAAATAGCTCCAAGAAAGTCATATAAATTTTCATAACAACCCTAAATAGATTAAAATTTCCAAGAAATTATATGTGATGCTTTTGAGACAGAGTATTGATAATAGTCTTATTTAGCTTTACCACCTCCAGCAATTGCCAAAATCAAGAGAAAAAGTTAATTTTGTTATAAAATTGCTTTTATTTTAGTTGCTAAGGTAGAATTTATAGAATTCACTTGTAAGAATTCACTTATATAGATGATAGCAATTTTAGTATTCTTGTGTTTTGCTTCTTTATCTCTCAACCATCTCTCTTCTGTTAAATTCCACCTATTTTTATATTAGCTCTTCTATTTTTACTAGTAATTTTCCTCCTTTTTAATCTTCTATTAATTTGTAAGAAAGCATCCTAGACTAATTAACTAATGCAATTTTATACCTAACAATCTTAATGGAGTATATTATTGTTTGTCAGACACTCCCAGTGCAGATCTAGATGTTTGTCTTCCCCAGAGTCATCATAGCACCATAGTTCATTTAAAATGCAGTATTTTTATACATGTTGGTGACATAGATATTTCTTTATAAATATTATAGTGTCAGTGTTGTATGGGTTTGTATCAGTTTTCTATAGCAATCACTAAGACTTCAGCTGAACATATTTCCAGGAGTTTTGATGATTTCATATTCAGGGAGAGTGTAAGAAGCGCTACTACTGGCAGAACTGATTTGAAAGCGAAAAATAACATAATGCATTCATCCCTGCTTAGGGGTGACTGATGCAGGGGTGGCCAGGATAGATCTCAGGTATCACCTGATCCAACCTTTCTTGGCAAAAGCATGACCTAGACTAGATGTTCTAGCACCCTTTCAAGCTAAACCTTAAAACTGTCCTGTGCTGGGGAAATTGCCAACACAGGACATGTTGCTGAGATTATTGCAATGGCTGATTATTCTCTTTGGGGAAATTATTCCTTTTGTGCTTAGATGGAATCTCTCTAGGAGTAATTTATGCCCATTACCCCTCATCTTTTCCATGTGACTCCTTGTAAAAATGGAGGTTCTATCTTCTTTGTAACCACCCTTTAAGTACTGGAACATGTTGGTAAGGTCTCCCCTGAGCCTTCTTTACACAGGGCTGAACAAACTCAGTTCTCTCAGACTTTCCTCACATGGCAGGCTTCCTAATCCTGGATCACCTTTGTGGCCCTTCTTTGGACCCTCACCAGTCTGTTCACATCTGTTTTGTATAGCAGACACCAAAACCAAACGCAGTATTCCAGGTATGGCCTGACAAGAGCTGAGCAAAGACTACTGACTGGTGTAAACCATCATCCTGTATTCTTTCTTTGCTGCAACAGCACACTGTTCAGTGTATCGTAAGCTTCTTGTCCATCAGGATCCCAGGTCTCTTTCCACAGAGCGGCTCCGAAGACTCATAGATCCCAGCCTGTGCGTACTGGATTAAGTCTTCCCATGTGCAAGACCTTACACTTGTCCTTGTTGAAATTCCTAAGGTTCTTGTTAGCCCACTCTTCCAGCCTATCCAGGTCTTCCTGCAGGTTGTGTCTTCCTTCCAAAGAGTCCACTTCCACATTCAGTTTGGTGCCATGGGCAAACTTTGTCAGGGTACACTTGATCCCAGCACTCAGATCACTTATGAAGACATTAAACAGCATTCAGCCCAGTATCAATCCCCTGGGGAACGCCTCTTGTGGCAGGTAACCAGTTGGAAAAGGAGCTATTTACCAGCACCCTCTGGGTGCCACCAGTCTGGCAACCCCTCAGCAAACACACAGACCAGCTGTCTAGACTGTAACACTCTGAGAGAAGGCTGTAGAAAACTGCATTGAAGACCTTGGAGAATTTCAGGTAAACATTATCAGCTACTTGCCCTACATTAGCCATGTAGGTTACTTAGTCTTAGAAGACAATCAGGTTTGTCAAGCACAATTTGCCCTTAGTAAACCCATGTTGGCTCTTCCCAATTATATTCTTCATTCAACTTGTGATAGTCCCCAGGAGGATTTGTTCCATAACATTCTTAAATAGTGAAGACTGATAGACTGATGAATTCCTGGCTTCTTCTTTAAGTCCTTCTTGTAGATGGGAGTGACATTAACATTCTTCCACTCTTGTGAGATGTCCCCTCATCTTCACAACTTCTCAAAGATTGTGATCTTAACACCTTTGGGTAGATATTGTCAGGGCCCATTGATTTGTAATATTTCAAATACCAATTTTTTCTTTACTGACAGTGGGTCCGTGTTTGCATCAGCCTGGAGTTTTGTTCCCACGGCCTGGAGCCCAACAGTGCTGATAAAGACAGAGGTGAAGAAAGTGTTGAGAATCATAGCCTTCTCAGCATTATTGGTGACTAATTCCCCTCTCCTGCTTAACAGTGGGTCAATATTTTCCTTTTGTTTCCATATGTTGCTTACATACATGAAGAACCCTTTCTTGTACTTTTTGACACCTCTGGCTAATTTCTTTTTTCCAGTTTTTGCTTTTCTAACTGTATGTCTACATGCCCTGGAAATGCCTTTGTAGTTCTCAACGGGTATTTATCTGGTTTTCTATCCCAGGTCCACTTCTAGTTTTGAGTAGACTCAGAAGCTTGCAGTTAAGCCAAGGTGGTCTCTTGCTCTGCCCATTTCTCTTACCTTTAAAGGGGATGAAGTAGTTTTGTGTTTCTAGAAGAGAATTCTTTAAAAATGTTAGGAGATAGTAAGGGTTGAGCTGAGACTGGAGTTATATCTGTGTTAGAAAACAAACAGTAAAAAAAATTTAAATATTTTTTTTCAAAGGAAAATGTAGGTAAAAGGCTTCCCTTACTGTCCCTCTTGCTGGGTACTCTCTCTGAAAAAAAATCTGATCTGGCAATGCTAAGGGAAGAATGAGAAAATATGATAAAAGAAATAGTTTTATATGGTTACAGACTTATTGTTCTTCCCTTTTGTTTTTCATAGTCGACAGGCCAGCGTCCCATTTGCCTCTCACTTTTAACCAGGGAGTGTGGACAATGTACTTATAGCATGTTCATTGTAGGCTAAATCCCACAGTTAGCACTCAGCATAGTTTTCACTGTCAGATGCTCACTTGATGCTTGCCACCACAATTTTCTCTACCAGATTTCCAAAAAGCCCAAAAAAAGTTGTGAAAGAAATACTCTGACAGATCTCATTACATACTGTGGCTTGCCAGCATAACTCTGACAATCTTTAGTAACAGTTCCTGAATCCTACTAGTCTGAGAAAGTATAATTAAACTCATTTAGAGCCAAGTTCTGCTTCTGCAAGACACAGTACCAAAGCCTTTTATAGTGAAGTAACAGCTGACAGTAAGGCTGAGATGTCCTTGATGTGAGAAGCCTACAATATGTATGTAATTACATAAATTGCTTTGACACTTTCTACACATTATGGTGAAAGGAAATACTACTAATCATCTAAATATGGTGTTGGGAACAATATGTCTAGAAGATAAGAAACAGAAGAAGCTGTTCTACTGGATACAATCCACTACTTTTTTATGTTTATGTAATCATACCACTGAAGTTCAGGCTACTCTTCTGATACATTCTCGGCATAACCTTGCCAACTCAACTTGCTTCTGCGGTAGTGCTTAGCCCATTCAGCTTTGTTCAGCTTATTCTGGGCTTGACACACTCAAAAAATGTGCATATACATAAAAAAAAAAAAAAAAAAAAAAAAAAAAAAAGGCCTGTTTTGGAAAGTTTTGTAAATTACCAAATGGCCATGTGCTGTTACTCCGCTGGTGCGCAGAATGTGAAGGAAGTGCACAGATGTGTGCAATTCTCATCTCTGTGGAAGAGAAAATTTATTTTAGGAAAAAAGTTGTAGGGAAGACAACAATTTGAGAGATACACACAAAAAATTCTTAGACAAAAATTACCTGTGCTGTGGAAGCAAAATGCTGGAAAGGCACATGAGAGCCACAGCCATAGAAAAATTATTTAAGGAAGAGTTAAGAAGAAGGATGTCAGTATCTTGAGCACGAGAACTGGAGACACCCACTTAGAGTAAGAGTGGAAAATGAGCTCTTAGATTTTCTTCCTTTGTCCTCTGTGTACTGGGATCAAGCATTTCTTTTCTGATCTATTTGCATACAGATGACTCTGTGGAACTCCTTCTGGTCCCACTTCAGAGAATCCTGCCCCTTAGAAGAGACTTAAAGCTCCTCACTATATAGGTTGCACATCCTCTGTGCATCAGAGGGATGTGAAAAGCCCCTTTCTTCTATTCTCTGTAAATTCATAAGAGGCCTTCCCTTCTAGGATAAACCTTTGCTGAAGAACACAGTTACTACTCAGTAGGTGCAGTTGATTAATCGTGGGCAACATTATAGTGGAACTCCAAGCATAATTCATGTCATTCCTGACAAGCCCTTCCTATTTAAAGAAGGATCTCTTAAATCATCTTAAATGTGCATCCTAACTCAGATTGTCTTGGTCTTTAACTCTGCCTTGTGGTTCATAAGACAAAGCTGGGGATTCAACCTGGGGATCATATGAGTGAGATTTTCCAGGACTGCTATCCCAAAATCCCTTCCATCATACCTTTTTCAAATTCTGCTGTATTTATTGCACACATAAAGGGCTAAAGCCGTGCTTTTCTTCATAGCTCTAGTTGCACTTAACCACTTGACATTTATTCTGGCAGGTGAATAGAAATTGCTGCTTCTTTGAAGAAACACTGGCATTCAGTCTTTAATGGTTATTTGGGTTCAGTTGTTTGTTTAAGAATAGGCTTTGTATAGTTTAAAAGACCTCATGATGTTTGCTTACAAACAGAGAACACAATGTTCAGAAAATCCACCAGATATGGGTTTGTAACCATTTCCTTTTAGTTAAACTGAGAAGGGCAAGCTTATGAACATTTCATACTTACATAGTGAAAAAACAGGGAATGCAGGACTAAATGTTACATTTGACATCTAGAAAGATCCTCAGAAAACACCTGGAATTCTGTGTTTAAAAATGTTTTTGTTTTGTTTGTAGTTGACTGGAGAATAGTATTAAGGCTTTAGATAGCTACAAAACAAGATATAATTTTAGACTTGTTCAGACTTCAGATTTGGTTCTGGTTAGCACATGTTTGTGGAAACAAGACAGCTCAGTTCTTCATTTACTTTGAAGAACACTGAATGTTTCATTTTTCTAGCTTTAAATTCAAATTAACTTTTTGAGGAAGTGTTTTTTCCTTCCTTGCTCAGTTTTTGAACTTTTTTCACCTGTTTTTGTGACTTCTCCTTCATGGAATGGTTGGGCTTTGACTGACTTTTCAGTTAGAAAGCCTTAACTTCCTCAGAAACTGTGGTATGTTTTCTATTTCAGTTCAGCATATGAGGCTTTGATAGTACTGTTCTGGCTTATTGGTTGACTCAGGATTTGCCTGCAAAAGATCTTTCAGTTCCACAATGGCTTTACTATTAAAAAAAAAAAAAAAAAAAAAAAAAGAAGAAAAGGTTTATCTGGTTTTGTTTTGTAGGTTTGAACAGCTGTCATGTTCTGCAATTTGATAGGGACTCCATTTTCATTTTGCTTATCATTATAAAGTTCATTCTTCAGAGAGTTTTGTTATTACAACATCCATACAACAAGTGTATTATTATTTAAATTAAAGTTTCTTTTAAATGAAGAAATAAAAAATATTAATCTGTAAACCCTGATCTTCCTCAATTCCTGCTTTCTTCAGACTTCCTTCAGGGAACTAAGGACATTCAACCATTTCGTCATTTTCAGTTCCAGACATCTGGGGTAGAAATTGATTTAAGATCAGGCCTCCTTCCTGAAAAACGTAAACTAGCTTTAACCAAATTTTGAACAATTTATGCAGAGTTAGAAATCTAGTCATTAATCTTCTCCAATTTGTACTTTAAATTCAGCATAATGATATGCTCAGTATATTTTGACATCTGAAAATGTCATTATTATTTTGTTGTGTGAAATAGTAAAATTAAAAATTTTTCTTTTAGTCTTCAATTTGAAACACTATCCATTAAGAGATTGTTTCCATGTTCAATACTTTCAGTGCTTACATTTGTTTTGTATTAACACCTTCTACTTACCTAGAAACTCTCACGATAAAGATTATGATTGCAAGATAAAGAAATAAGCATGTAGCTTCATATGATGACAAGGTATTTAATAATAATAGAATAAACAAGTTGGAAGAAATCTTGACAGATAATGTAATTCATTCCCAAATAAAGGTCTAGACATACCCTATATTTTATTGCATAACCAGTTCTTAAAACCCACCTGTTATTGATGCTGCATTGCCTACCTGTATAATCTATTCCTGTGCTCAGACCTTCTCATCTTTAAAATATTTTTACCTAACATATCCCCTACCTCCTCCTTGCCTGAATTAAAGCCTGTTTCTCTTCATTATATGTACAGAGAATAAGAATAATTTATTTCTTTTTTCCTGGCACCTTTTATGTATTTGAAGGTGGTTTCTATGTGTTCTCTCAACCTTCCTTTTTCTAGACTAAAAAGCCTCAAATCCTCTTTCACAGGTCAATTTTTATGGAGTTCTGATCATTCTTACTGCAATACCATTGACGGTGATATGTGCCACTTTGACGTATACTGATAATGCAGCAATAATCAGCTTCCAAAAGATGATCCTTCCTCACTGCTCACTGGCTAGCTTCCATAGCTAGATAAAAGCTCAAAAATATAACAGTAATGCAAAAAACAGTTCTGTCCTTTGCTTTTGTGCTCTATCAAGATAATGCATTGATTCATATCATAATGTTACCTAAAAAAGACAGTAGATATAAGATTAGAAAATCAATATGAACATAGTTCTTTCTACTTTCTTTTCTTCACAAAAGGCAAAAAGACACAAAAGCTGTTTTCATCAAATTTTTCATCAAATCATTTTAGATATTTTTATTTCAGTTTTTACATTTATAAAAATAAAATACCTGGAACAGGTTATTCTTAATGTGGGAATAAAAGTCTAAAACCACAGAATAAAGATCACCATCAAGGCGGAGAACGCCTTCATAAAATATTGTCATTGGAAAAACAAGTTTATTTTGGCTGTTCAAGATTAGCTCTCCTGTTTTAGAATAATTCAGGCGTTGTGCCTAAAGGGGGGCACATAAAGCATAAATCTCTGAATAGAGACACAATCACCATAGGCAGTAACTTTCTCAGCCCCTAGTCCACAATTATGAGCAAATGTAAAGTTTCTCTTCAATAGATCCTGATTTCAGAAAACCTTATTACATTTTTATTGGTTGCCACTATAATAGAAGAAGGTGCAATTTAGGATTCAAAGTATTAAAATTATTAGGAAAAGCATGCCAGAAGTTTTAAGCCACTCATAGAAGGGGTTGTGCTTTCAGATTTTTCAAACAGAAGGATCAATCTATTTAACTACTTATTTATCAATCCATCTGGGCAAATTTGCCTGTGAAAAATACTGCTGCACTGGTAAGAAGGCTACTAGTCTGAAAAAGAAAAAAAAAAAAATGTAAGCATCTATGGAAGACACAGGAATAAAAGGTCATGGGAAATGTGTTTCCTGGTAGCCAACTTGAGAAAGTTTACTTGGACTTTTAAATATTATTACTCGGTCTAGAAATTAATCTGATCCACTAGAGCAGAAATGGTTTACATGGAGACACAAGCTATTCTGAGCTATTCAGAGCTGCATCTCTGAGAGCAGCAGCAGTGATGACTTATGCCTGTAACAACAGGCTCAGAAGTCCTACACTGATGACTGGTTCAGGATTTCTGCCCATCCTAATCAAAATGGATGGATATAACTTGTCCACTAGCATAGCCATCTGTTAGTGTGGCATACTGCCCACATAGAAGGTATTACGCCAATTTCAGTGTTCTATCCTAAGGTGGATTTGGAAGGCAACAAACAGAGAAAACACAGTGCATTAAAAGCAGCCATCTATCCATAGGAATCCTACAGCAAGCAGTCTACCTGATACCAGAGCAATCTGTGTTACAATGCTCGTCTCCTGCCCCAAACAAGAAAGAGAATACCAAAAGAGCTTCAAAAACTGATGGCAGCTTACTGTGCTACCAAATAACCAGCAGATTGCCCCCTTTAATCCAGTGCTCATGAGACCACATCTTCAGTACATATCTAGTATCCAGGTTGGTCTTTGCAGCTTATCAACCAGTACACAAATCTGATCAGAGGCAGGAACACTTGCCCTGTGAGGAGAAACTGTGGGAACTGGGCTTGTTCAGCTTAGAAAAGAGGTGGCTTGAAGGTGAACATAACAGCAGATTTCTAACGCTGCTGGAGATTATGAGGAAGACACAGTCAGACACTCCTCAGGAGTACATGGTGGGAATAAAGGAGACAGGGTGCATAAATAAGGACAGAGAAGATTCTGACTGGGTGTGGGGAGGAACAATTGCCCTATGAGGATGATTAAATAGTGGAACAGGTTGCCTCAGAAAGTTGTGTGGCCTCCTTCTTTTGAGGCTATGAAAACCAGACTAGATAAATTTCTGAACAGCCTGGTCTGACCTCAAAGCAGGGCTTGCTTTGTGAAGGATTCTACCCTAGATACATCCTAAAAGCCCTTCCAATCTGGATTATCCTGCAATCCTATATGTAAGCAATGAAGAAGGTGATGCTCTTTTAGAAGATTCTGCCACATCTTATATTTTTTCTACTTTGTATCACAAATTGAAGGTTTGATGAAAATAGAAGAAAAATGGTTTGTTTTGTTTGCTTTTTTTTCCACGGAACTTCCTGCAAACATGATCAATAAGGAATTCAGAGTCCATCGTCATTTGTGTCAATGGAAAGGGAAAGGGCTTGCCTGCCTGAGATTTGTATTCTGTGAAAGAGTAAAAACAACTCCTAAAAAAACAGATTTCCATCTAATTCTTCTACTACAGCTAATGCTTCTACTACTAACTAGTGACTGCTACTAAGAATAAACTGACACTGGAAAGTGTAAAAGTATTCATGAAGAGAACACAGTTGTAATTGAAGTATACACAGGACTGGTTTGCTACTATTAGTCCATTGTACAAATTTCTATTAGACTCTTATTTTAATAAGTAAAAATTTAGGAAGAATTCATACCTTAGTTAAGTAATTCACTATCACTTGAGAGATGTATTACTGTAAGCATGCACAAATACCATAATCATAAGAATAGGGAGGTAATTATCTAAATAACATATTGATTTAAAAAATTTCCTTTCTGTTTGCCTATGTTTCTTTTAATTGAATATGAGAAAATAGATATATTTCAATTACAAATAAAAAATTAATTTTATTGTAGTTTTTAAAATCAGTATTATTGGGAAGTAAAAATAAGGTCATTAGAAAACAGCCAACAGACTAATACAATCAGCATAAAAAGAAAAAGATTTCAACAGAGAAACAAAGTAACTCTCAAATAATTTGAAATCTGTGAAATACTTCATAAGACATTTTTTCCAGTCACCCAGTCCTTGCTATGAAAGCGTTTAACCATACAGAGCATTAAGTGCTTCAAAATTCAAAGGCAACTGACAGGGCACAGCATAATATGTATAATATGTTAATTTGTATATATATTGATATACCACTTGTGGTTATGGTGATGGTAATTCATAGAATAGTTAGGGTTGGAAAGGACCTTAAGATCATCTACTTCCAACACCCCTGCCATGCGCAGGGACGCCTCCCACTAAACCATGCCACACAAGGCTCTGTCCAACCAGGCCTTGAACGCCGCCAGCGATGGAGCATTCACAACTTCCCTGGGCAACCCATTCCAGTGCCTCACCACCCTTACATTAAAGAATTTCTTCCTCATATCCAATCTAAATTTCTCCTGTTTATGTTTGAGCCAGTTCAATCCAATAAGTTTCAGCTAAAAAAAAAATAGATACCTCATAGGCATTATACTCTGTAGATGTCACAGGTTAACTATACTGCCTTGGGTTCATATTTTTTTAATGACTTGTATAAATTTGTCTTCAATACCATCCATTTAATTTATTTATAGGCTATTCTTTTTGATTTTAAAGAAGTATTATAGAATGACACATTATTCCAATTCCAATAATACAGGTGAAGCAAAAAAGATTTATTTCAAATAAATACCAAGTTTCTCCAAGCTGATATTTCTAGTGAAAGCTTTGAGACAGTCATCTTTATCCCTGCACAAATTTCTACTCTCGACTGCAAAACCCCAATTTATCAGAACAGTAAAAATTTTGAATGCCAGTTTCATTAACTTTTGAAAGACTGAACCGTACTGTGCCCTAAAGGATCAAACAAAATCTCCAATATCATTCTGTCATTTTCTGCATGTATCTTTCTTATTAGTAATATGACAGTCTCTAAATAAATGAGCTCATTATCTAAATGAAGTCATAGAGCAAAGTAAATGATGTATTTTGGAGCTGAGTACAACAAAGTTACACATATCCCATCTTTCTTTTCTTGTTAAAAGTCAGTGTTATCATTCACTGAATGCAGTAGAGTTGGAAATCAAATATATTTAAATGATTACAAAGTTACCTTTTTAATTTTAAAAAAGCAGAACTGTATGATGCAGCAAAAATCTCCAGGGTAAAATCTCCAACTCTTTCTGTAGCCATTATTTACAGAGTTCTCTTGCATTAGAAAAAAGTTTTTTATTTGTACATATCATAGCTGAAGTTGCAAAAAAATGAAGAAATATACCTTGACCTGTGTACAAACTTTATATATAGTCATTCAACATGTTTTAAAATGCATTCAGAAGAACAAATAATAGGTTGGAATCCTTTTTTTTTTTTTTTTCCTCAGAATTTGGGCCTGATTTTTTAGAAAGATTTTCAGGTTTTTGAAACCATATATCTGACAATAACAGGGGTCATGCACCTGGAGAAGAGAAGGCTGTGTGGAGACCTCATAGCAGCCTTCCAATATCTGAAGAGGGCCTATAGGGATGCTGGGGAG
>JANRGW010026326.1:0-28816 GCA_024733675.1 Psilopsiagon aymara | reverse complement strand
GGGGGTTATATTTCCCTTTTTCCAATCATCTGGAACTTCACCTGACTGCCATGATTTTTCAAATAGGATGGACAGTGGTTTAACAGCTTCATTTGCAGCTCCTTCAGGACCCAGGAATGGATTTCATCAGGTCCCATAGACTTGTATACATTCAGGTTCTTAAGATGGTCTCAAACCAGATCCTCTCCTAAAGGAATAAGAACTATAAAGCTCAGAAATATATCGTATTCCTTTTAGGAAAAGAGGCATTTTACTTTTGGTAAAAAGACAAGTAGCCTAAGAGATATTCTTAGCATACATTAGTACAAATTGCTTTAAGGAAAATAAGTATATCCGTAGTATTGGCAGCTGTATTCTTTTCGTTATGCTGTAGAAGTACAGATAGGAGATACACCCATGCCACAGCAGGGCACTGCATCTGCTCCACTGAACTGTGATGCGCTTGTTGCTCATTGCTTTTCTGCTTACCTACTTTATTTCATACAAAATGTTATAAAAATCTTTTGGCTGAAGACTTCAATATATTTTGTAGTAATTTGCAAATTTCAGTCTAAATTATTGGGTTTTAAATGCCCAGAATGTTTAATACTTCATGGATGAATCATTGCAAATACAGAATTCTGCCAAGACGTTCTATATTGTCTTTTAAACGATATCTAAGTCTACCTCATCTATCAGTGTTTCTTATACCTAACATCATAGCTGCATGATTATCAGCCTGTTCAGTCTCTAATATCCCTGTAGAGACCAGAGTCAATCTTGCATCCAACCATTTAGGTTCCAGATTTCAACACTACTGCACTATGCTTTCATGGGTTTGGAGGTAAAAAACTGTAAGTTTGCTTTTGTATTAGGAAATGCTTCTTGGGAGTATTCCTTACCCAGTGTGGGTCACATGGACATTTCATGACCACAACACGTACACACATGGCTGCAGCCTCTGGCTACTGAATCTCTGTAGTTCATGCCCAGCAGCTCTCATGCATCAACTGAGCGAGCGCTGGTGGGTAAATTAATTGGGTGTTCATGGGTGAATGCGGTAAATCCTGCAATTTTTGCCCGATATATAGAGCTGAAATATCAGTGTGATTTGCAAGTACTTATTACATAAATGGGTCTGTGGATTAGGTATTTAGAGGAGAAAAAGTAAAATATGCAGCACCACAAAGACAGAAAAAGCAGTTTGTCCTGATAGGTGTTGCCTTTGAAGTATTTATGAATTAATGGCATTAGAGCTAATCCCTGAAATGGCTTGGACAATTGCTTTGGGAGATTAGGATGTGCTACATTTACAAGAATATAGTTCCATGAACATTTGATATGTCTTGCAATGCCTGTTTCTTTAGTATTACAAATATAATTGATTGTATTTGTAATTTTTTAAAATTTAACTTTCGTAATTGATTATCTTGTCATCTCTTACTAAAGATAATTTGAGAGATTTACTCAAGGTGAATTATCTTCCTGGTATGAATTTATGAGTTTAAATATCATGCTTCTCCACTCAGAGAATGGCTGTTTGCATATACTCACTGTAAAGCCTTAAGAACCTTTGGATTTTAAGTGAAGTCTTTCTAAATGTTGTATTTTATGCCTTATGACACACTGTCAAAAGCAGTGAAATCTTTTCTGTTGAAAACCTAAGGTTAATGCAGCTATCTGCAAGCATAATGCAGGTTAAAAACTGCATTACAGCTGATGAGGTACTAAATGTGATCCTGAAATAAGTACTGTGCAAACATGATTAATTGTATATCTCTTGCTATGGAAACCTCAAGTGTATGACTTAGCATTCCCAAGAATAAATTTATTTTAAAATATATTAATGCATATGATATTAATCAAAATCAACTGCACTCTTCCAGTTTGCCAGAACTTTTTATTGAGTTAAACTGAAAGCATTTTCCTGAAGCTGCATGTGTTAATTGAAAATAGCGCAGAAGTTACAAGTTCACCCGAATTTCTGCTTTCAAAGCATGATTTTATTTGCGTGAAAATTCTTTTCAAACTGTTGTGTAGTTTTGGGTTATAGTAGCACCTGTCACAAAGCTTGAAGGGCTTTGTTCAAGGGAACGGTAGACATGTAAAAGTAGTAAATTTCTGCTTTAACATGTTAAAATTGCTCGTGATTTAAAAATCATTTTATTTGAATATGTAGAACTTGTATTGAAATATAAATTATCTGTCCATGAGTTCAATGAAGGACAGAAGAACTGTTTGCATTTTGGTGTACATATTTCAGAGAAGCTGAGAAGTCACTTGAATATTTCGCAGGCACACCTGTGAAATTACTTTAAGATAGTGCTTAAGTGCTAAAATTGATCTACATTAAAAGAAAAGGTATGATATGGTTAAATAAAACCCAGATTTGAGTGAAAGGTTTTTTGTTCTATGTTGAAAAAAATGCTTTGATATTGCTGTCTCAATGCAAAATGTCTATTTCTTCTCTGGTTAGCATGTTTACTTATATGGATATTGTTTAACTCTGACCTACAGAGGTAATTTAGAATTTATGGCTTAAATATTCTCAAAAATACATGAAGAAATTGCATCTTCATATTTCACATACTGTATGTATTCAGCAGAATGTGCCATCATTTATGTAAATATAGCTGTATCCATGCCTATAAGTAATTTAAGATAGCACAATCTTTTTCTCTGTTATCCAGTAAAGCAAAAGGAATTGGGTGCTGTAATAATGGTTTAAAAGCTACAGAAAATATATTTTAGCCCATTGTTAGGATGGAATATAATAACAGAATTCACCTACATGATTCTTCATTTGCTTAACTGAATTTTGGTTCTGGTGGAATTCAGGCTGAAGCCAGTATTGCTGTTGCATGTAGATATCATTGTATTCATGGCTGTGTTAAGCTTTGTATAATGCTTTCTGCTTTGCAGTTTATTCATTGCTTCTTGAATATTATTCAAAAAAATGAAATGTAAATATTTTTAATTCCTGACAGATAATATAATTCTTTCCTACTTTCCTGACTTTTGCTTCACCATTGCCTGCTGTAAAAGATTAATGGTCTTCTGTTCATCTTTTTGTATCTATTTACCAGCTGTCTGGACTCTAGAAACTCTAATTCTCTTTTTATTACCAGCACACATTCAATGCAAATAAGAGTATTCATAGCAGAGTATTGCAGATGGAGAGTGTTTCTGTAACCCTGGCATTGGGTTTCAGCAGCTTTGGTTAGTTATAATTACACAAATTTTAACTATGCTGAATTTAGCTTCCTTAGTACAAAATAAAAACCATGCCCCAGTAATGAATGAGAAGCAGAGGCAGCGTATCACTATTTTTGTTTCATGATAGCACTTACAATACTACTTTCTAAAGCTGTCACTTTCATTTGACCACATAAAGAAAATAAATGGGGAAAGAAAGCTATAACTACCATGGCAGCTGCTAGAAAAATTTTTGAGGATCAACTGGCATTCATTTTCAAAATGGCATTTTTCAAGAGTGCTTCCATACAGCAATGTCAATTAAAATTCTTTTCTTTACAGATCTGATGCCATACCCATTTTTAACGCTTGACTAAGAAGAAACTGGATCCATGGATAAGGTCAGATCTATGGTTATCAACATTTTAATGTATGAAGTCCTTCAAGTGTGTACATCTAGAAATTTCTAGCCTGGATAAGTGCAAAAGCCAGATGTGTTTTCTCCAGGTCACTCTCCATTCAAATAATCATGATTGCAGTATAGTGAACAAAAGACATACACTCCCCATGATGCCTAGTTAGTATAGTGTCACATAGCTGAATGCTTAAATAGAAAGTAAATATGTAGCATAAGCAAATAAACCCCCTTCATTTAGTATTTTTTCAATTAGCCAGATAACTGAAGGGAAGGATATCATCACAAAAACATTCTGGTTTCTTCTCCATATTTAATATTCCATTTGGTGCAACATACTTAAAATTTTACCTTTTTTATGTAACAAAGGTCACTTAACATACTACAAATGTCCACAGGTCAGTGTGCTTTAAGAACAAAGTTCAGTTTTGTTTTTGTTTGCCAGCAGGAGATTCTATGTAAGATGATTTAAGCAGGGCATGCCATTTAGCCTGCCTTAAAATGATCCTATTAGTATATTGTTACAGAGTTTTTATGAGTGTAATTACTTTTTTATCAAAATAATTATTAAAATAAAATCTGTCACAGTGACTCCATAATGCTGACAATGGAGTGTTGCTTGTGCAGCGTCTTATATTGACGTTTAAAATCATTGGAGGTGCATTGCCCTGAGCTGTAGGGTGGAGGCAGAGTTAGTGATGTCTGGCTCGTTAGTGCAAGTCCTCTTCACTGACAACTTAGGTGGAAAGGAATACATCACATCCAACACATCCTGAAAGCTGGAAGCCTGGGAATGAACCAGGTTTCTCAGTACTGAATTTTTGGTACTGCCATCAGAGAGTATGAGGAGGAGGAAAATTCTCTGTTACAGAGATAATTGTATTGAAGAGAACTTATGCATTTGGTCAAACAAAGCACTGGGTGGTAAGTGAGAAAGCAGGCTTTTACAGAGCAATTCAACAGTCATAAAGGTAGACTTTCTCAAAAGCAGACTAATGTTTGTGTTCAAGGACACAAAGGAGAAAGAAAGAAAGATATATGTGTTAGGGAAAGAGTAAAAGTCTTTGTAGTGTTTTTTTTCTGGAAGACAGACTTGTGAATGCACACAAAAGAAATAGTAAAGAAAGGACAGGTATTGACAGGAAAGGAAATGGAAATTAATTAAAAGTGTCAATATTTCCCTTGAGTATTTAAATGAGTGCATTCTTGCCCCTCACCCGTTCTTGGGGGAGGGAGATTGTGGTTCACTGCTGTACCATAAATTATAGAAAGGCAAGTTCATCTCCAGTTTCATGGCTACAGTGACAAACTTGGGCATGGGCTAACCCTCTCCAGTCAGCTACACAGCCTGCCTTCTGCAAGCTATCAATCAGATCCTGAATAAGATTCAGATAAAAATAGCAACTTTATTTATGTTTATATTTTAATCTAGGACATATTTGGGTTCCAGTTTTACTGCTTCTCTGTGAACGCCTTCTGGTGACATATGTAGTGTTGGGGCCAGAATGAGTGACGTATATGAAGTGTGAAACTTCTTAATGCCGTTAAAAGCCATATCTTTTAGCTCTGTGTACTAGACATGTAAAAAAAAGTATCTGTTTGCATAGCAGTTGCATACATTAATTCAAATTGTGATGAATGTATGGATCACATCCTGCCCAGTTTGGACTTGTTCAGTTCTCAGCAGTTTCAAGAGAAGCTTATTTTGTTTACCCACAGGTAGAACCGAAACACTGGGATTAGAAATGCTCAAGGTTTACAGATGTGCTTGTTTAACTCATATAGGCTGTAAAAAAACAATTTATAAGAAATGCTTTTTTTTGTTACACTGATACAGGTGAGATTTATCTCTGTAACCCCAAAATTAGATTACTTCCATGCCAACAAATGCCTTTTTTTCTGTAGAAGATGAAAAATGTTAACATCTGTCACTTCAGTTCCCAGAAAATCTTTTCAGATATAAAATTCTACTGTGTACGTTAATAGCAGAGTTCACAAGAGAAAAATATGTTAAATGTATTTTAGCATCACCTAGAAGAAAATGTGTTATCTCACAAGTTGTCTAGCAAATGTGCATCAAATTAGCCGAACAGCTTTTAACAAGTATGTCCTCATTCCTTCAGGAACTGACAATAATAGTCAGTAGATTCTGAAGGAAATGTAGGATCCCAGTGCCTCTTAAGAACAGAAATGGGTAATGAAAGTTATCCTGCTCTTCAAGATTTTAATGAACTTCAAAAAGTGATCAGGAAGTGCTTGTGAAGACAAAGGTGGTATTTGTCTCCTTGACTACCTAAAGTGATGTACTTACTCTGAAAAAAGGTACCATTGACTGTTCTATGCTGAGAGTTAAAGACAGAAAGAACTTTTTGAGTTGTGTTGGTTCAAAATGCATTAAGTTGAAGACAAAAACATATGTAAAAGGTTTTTACTTCATATTTTACTTCATATTTCTTGCGAAGCAGTCAACTCACAGGATTGCACATATCAGATTAATTGGCCAATAGCACTTGACAGGTCTGATCAGAGCAGAAGGATCATTACCTGATGTGATGAGCCTTATCTTCTGTCTGAATAAAACAAAGATTGCAGAGTACCTGCAAGGACAAAGGAAGAGCAGTACTTTTCTCATACCTATGAAAAAAAAAAAAAAAAAGGAGGATACAGACTGCAAAATTGGCAATGATTCCTGCAGTCTGGATCACTGAAGTGACTTTACAAGAGTTCCATATTAGTTTACCGTTCTTAGTTAAGATCGTAGCAAGTTCTACTTTTTCTTACTCCTTAGTTGTAATACCTCATAGAGCCCAGAGCTGCCAGTTTAGTAAGGATACTTCTAATCTCTCACCCATGATAATAATACAAAATAGTGAATTGCCTTTCTTAGGAAAGACACATCTGAACTGCATTTTATACATCCTTTTAGACTGACAGTGATTAATAATCATCCCACATAGGGTAAACTTCATGTAGACGACCTTTTTTGTGTTCACTCGTGAGAGTCTCATACGAAGCTGTAAACCACTGAGGTTGTGATGAATTACATAGCCTGTTTTTCTCTTATCCCCAAGACCTGTCAGTGTACTGCAGAAAAAATGTTTGATGGGCTTGAAAAAGACTCATTCTGGAAAAAAAATGCATTGATGCTTACTTGTCTTGCTGGTATCATCTGTGTGTCTTACAAATGGATTGTGTGCCTATTCCAGAAACTGAACTTGAGCAAGTAGGTCTGTATTTAGACCTTCGGTTTTGGCTTATAAAAATGTGTTTCCCTTTGCATCCACCTTTTCTAAACTGTTAACTACTCTAAGGAGCATTTCATCAGGCTATATTTATATTCATCACACATAAACCATATGCTGGAGCAAAACAGAATATAGAGGAAAATAACGAATTAACTGTTGGGTTCAAAGACTTTACAAAAGCTGTCTATGAATAAATGACAACACTTAAATTTAGCAGTTTCTTTTTTACCAAAACAAAATTATCCTTCTATTAGAAACAAATCGTTGTAATTAGCCAGTCAGACTGGAGAGTAAGCTGCTCTTTTTTTTTTTTTTTTTTTCCCTAATAAAATACTTATGAATCTCTGATGGTTTTTTACATTTCTTTTGTTCTCACCATATGCTCATAAAATGTAAAAATCCTTAACTCAAATATATTTTAATCAGTACAGGAATAATTTGCTTTATGGCTTATTTTAGAAATAATGCTTTAGGAAAAGAATTACTTTTAAAGTAATCCTTATATATTATGTCCCCTGAAATATGTATTCTAGAATAACTTTTTATCAGATGTGCGGTATAGCCTCATTTTAGATATTAAAATAACAAAATTAAGACCGATTGTTTTCATATAAGCTATCAAAACCGAAACTATCCAGTCTACTTTTATGGCAATGGACGATATTTCCTGTCTTTCAATAACACATGGGATTTTTAATAGAAAAATTAATGTTTCATTGGATTTATGCACATGGAAGACAAAATAGATGTGGTTTCAAATGTGTGTAATTACACTGAATGAACAATTTAGAAGAAGTTGATCTGTCACCCTCTTTAATATCTAAAATAAATATGTGATCTAATGGTGGGTATAAAATTGCATTTGTCTTTTAAACTGCTACATCAAAATATGTATCAAGCATGAGAATAAAGAAGTACTGGTTCTGAATAACTTAATTACAATAATTTGAAAATAAATAAGGCCATTTTGATTACTGTTGTGTTGTTTAAGCCCAGTCGGCAACTCAGCCATGCAGCCACTCACACACACCCCTTCCTCCCCCCGGCTCCTGGAGGGATGGGGAGGAGGTTGGAAAGAATCTAGCTTCCATGGGTTGAGATAAGAACACCCCGGTAACTAAGGTATAACACAAACCACTGCTGCTACCACCAATAATAATAAAGATAAGGGAAATAAGAAGGGAAGAGAATACAACCACTCCCCACCTGCCAACCGATACCCAGCCTGACCCAGCAGTGATCTCACCCTTCTGGGTAACTGCCCCTAGTTTATATGCTGGGCATGGTGTGCTGTGGTATGGAATACCCCTTTGGTCAGTTTGGGTCAGGTGTCCTGTCTCTGCTTGCTCCCGGCTTCCCCTCCTCCCTGGCAGAGCATGAGGCTCAGAAAGTCCTTGGTCAGAGTAAACATTACTGAGCAGCAACTGAAACCATCGGTGTTATCAGCACTGTTCCCAGGATGAAAGTGAAAACCACAGCACTGCACTAGCTACGAAGATGGAGAAAAATGAATGCTACTGCTGAATCCAGGACAGCTACGTTATTGTGTAAAGAGATTTTTTTTTAATACATTAGTAGGAAAGATCATATAGCTGAAGAATACTCTAGCTAAAAGAGTAGACATAGAAGAATGCATAGAGTAAATGTTGATATCTCAGGTTGGAAATTACCTGTGGTTTTTTGTTGTTTTTTCTTTTTTTTTTAGTTTTACGTATATATGAGCCTGATGGAAAAAAAGCAGAATAAATAGAAAATCCACAGTGAGTATATATAATAATATTTTGGTTATTGTCCATATATGCAATCTTACTAGGTTCTACAGTTCTGCCTCATAGGCCATTTGTGAATTCCAAATAAATGCCAACTCTCTTAATGTTTGCTAACTGGCAGTTTATGTAAATTCCTATTTTAGCATAATTTATGGCAGACGTATGCATTTTTTGGAAATGTTGATGGATTAAAAAGTAAAAATCATGATTCCTTTTATTGCATAGTGTACACCTGAAACAGAAAAATCTGAAACAGATTTCGTAATGATTAAGGAAAAAGAAGCTATTTAAATCTGCAAAACTTTAGTATGCTTGTGACCAAGCTGGTTCTGTGATCAGTATCCATTAAGAGAGCTGGCTTGCTTCTTGCTTTTTGTCTTCCAGTCATTGAGGCAGTATTAGCTGGAGAAAATGAAGTGAGACATGTATTGCATGCTGCTGCTAGCTCTGTTCTTTGATATTATCATGAGGCTAAGGGAGCAGAGTTGTGCTGATTGCAACAGCTTTTTAACTCTATCAGTGTTCATAATGAAATTTTAACATATTCCTAATTTTAAGTATATGCGTAATTATCAGTTCAACATATGCTTAAGTACATTCCTGGAGCTGGGCCTAATGACATAACCTCTCCCCATGAATGTCAGCAGTAACATAAGCCATTTGTGTATCTTACTGCAGCATATAACATCTAACTATTAAATATTAAATTTTAACCTTGTCCTGATAATAGAAAGGGACAGCTATTACTAGGGCTGTATTTATGCTACGGCTTAGAACGTAGTTTGTTACTCTGATGCTGATTCACATCTTTGGGCATCCTCTCACTAACATTTTATGAGCATCAAACTACCTTCCAGTAAATCAGCTGTTCCTTCACATCTGAATCACTCAGCAGCATTTAATTTTAAGCAAATCTCATTTCAAATTTCATTATTAAGTGATACTGAAGATCAAACTATAGGTACAGTTCCACTTTTTAAAATTTCTACTAGATGAGGTACTCCAAAGGCAACTAGAGGCAACCTAAGCTGTTGAGAACATTTACATTACTGTTTTGTGATAAAGAGCTGCTGCTTATGCAGCATTTAGGCATTAATCTTAAAACATTTCACTTTCTCCTGGGTTATTTGTTCGTGAAACAATCTCCATAAAATAGTACAAGTCGCAAAATCTTCTGAATGTGTGATCTTAGACTTTAATACAAATTAGTTTAGTAGACATGAAGGATGTTCAGTAGTTCTCCATATTAACTGAACCTTACATTTTTCTCATTACCTGAATAATCAAAATATCTAGCAAAATATGATAGTGTGAGCATACACAAAATATAAGGCTACAACTTCTGGCTTTCATGGACCCTACAGAGTAGGGTTATAGTAAACTAACTATATACTTTACTATAGTAAACTCCTTTTGCCCTACAATGCACTTTGTAAAGCAGCGTGCTGACTGTGTGTAGTCTCAAATGAAGTAGTTTTACTTCTTGGAATGATATGTCCAGCTGTGATGCAGATTCTTATTTGCAGACTCACTTTGAAAAAAGAATACCAGGTTTCCTCAGAAATCATTTCAAACAACCTGTGGTACTTTTGTCTGATTTGGAAGGAAAATATTAATTTCTCATTATTTACCAGACAGAAACAACATATGGACTGTTTATTTGGAGGAACATAGGCTGTAGGCTGTGGTTTTTTTTGACTAAATGGATTGGCTTACAAAAAGCAAAGATGTAATAAGCGTAAATTATTGGAAACCTGAAGCATCCGAAGCATGCTGACTGTACACTGATTGTATTAATATAATGGAAAATGCTAGGAGGAAAAGTTTCATTTATATTATTGGTTAATAGCTTTGGTGATTTTATTGTACAACAGTGATAGTTTTGATTATTAGATGCATCATGAACAGTGCTAGGCAATAAAAAATAGGAAGGTGTGCTTCTATCAAGCATAATTCAGTAAGCTTGAATTTAGTGTTGATTTGTATAACCCTTTTATTTATTGTTGTAGTAAGTTTACTGTTCTAGATACTAAGTTCAGCCTTTTTGCATGTTGCTTCATGATTCTCCTTTGAAGGTTCAACCAGAAATTCACAGAGTTGTTGCTGTTCTGAAGTTCAGTTTACAAAGCTTAGGCATCCAGAGCTCTTTTCACTAGAAAAATCAGTGTGCCTAACAATGATGTCTTCTGTGCTTCTTAGTGAGATAGACTTTTGCTTTCTTGCTTGGTCAGCTTTTACAGGGAGCATACCATGGAAATGCCATATTTCTGCAGAAAATATTCACATAATGTGCTAGAAATAAGGTGAAATTACACCAGATTGCTCCTTTGAAAACATGGAAAATGCATACATTTTCTGACAGGTGTTGTGATGCTCCACATGACAACAGCACATTGTAGAAAAGCAGTTGTGTATTGTTTTCTGCTAGGGCATAAAGGCACTTTGGCTCTTTGCCCTAAAATACTCATGAGAGTGAAGTTTCTGATCAGTTCAGTGGATTTCCTCTCACTACTCTTGCATTCACCTGAGGAAGTCAAAGGATATAAAGCATTTACAAGGAGAACTCATTAGGAACTGACACCTTTAATCAGCAGTTATAGAAATGTAGAATGTAATTTTAATTCCTCCTTCTGATCACTGCCACTGAATGAGAGCAAAAAGTCTACCAAATAGTGGGCAGTCCTAACTTGTGTAGCAGCAACAAACACCCTTTTGATAAGATGCTTTGTGAAGTGCTGTGTAAGCATTTCGTTCTAAGGTGTACAAGAAAGCTGAGGAAATGTGAAGCTCTAAGTCTGCTGGAGCAAATTAGACGTCAGATATTTTGACATCAGCATAGGTAGGCAGGAAGAGAAAGATCTCTATGTACCAAAGACACTGGAGAACTGATCTTTAGTTGAAAGGGGCATTACAGAGAACACACCACTTTTTGCCAAGAGAACTCCAAACCCCTGCTCCAAATGTCAGCACCTGTCTCATAGCAAGTTCTGATGGTTTAGTAGGAGTCAGTCCTCATCATCCGAGTCCATTAATCACATTTCAAGAGGCCAATTTCCTACAGCCGATCTCCATTTCTTCCAGGGATTCAAGACATATTTAATTTTTCCCCTGAATGCATTAACCTGAAGGAGCAGCCTACTTAATTAAGACAGATATTGTTTCACTTTCTTTAAATATGCAAATGTCTTTATTAGGCTAGGTGTCATGTGCTGCACTTTCGTGCTTAATTAATCACAACCTCAGCTTAATTTGCCTCAGTGGGAATACAACTCCCCACTTTCTTTTTGGTGGTTTAGCTCAACACATTAGCTGCAATGGACTTGTTTTCATGTATAATCTCTTTTACTATGTGGAACAGATAATCTGTATATAGCTAAATACACTTTATGTAAACATCTAAAGACAGTAACCTACATATATGTAGGTCACTTTGGCTTTTAGTTCACCATTTGGGGTTAGAGTGAGTTTGGGGGAACGGATCCCTCACTGCACGCTCACGGCAATGTTGCAGGTCTCAGTGCAGTCTGAGGGAGGATTTCACCTTTTAGACTTATTTAGTTCTCACTTAACTAAGGATGGAAGCTAAGTACTAATTTTCTAGATTTTGTAAATATCTTTGATGTGTAGAAATAGTAGAATAGGAATAGAAAGAGTAGTAGAACAGGATGTAGAATAGTAGAATAGGATTGCCAAAGGAAGAAAAGTAAATCCAAAAAATAAGCATAGACTGTTTTGTTTAAACTTTTCTATTACAGAGGTAATATTTCACTACTGTACTTTTGCAGTTCCTGGGCACAGAAGAGGGCAAGGTAAATCAGTGTTCAGGATGCACAGTTGTTTAGTTATGCTGTCACCTACTGCAAAGTGCTTCCTAAAAGCACTTCCTGGCTTTTTTTTTATCTTTTCCAGGCATGGCAGTGGTGCTAAGCTCGCTGAATTGTACAAGCTGTCTTTAAACAGGACATACTGTATGTTGCAGTCTCAGAGGTATCATGCTAATCCTTAAACACACACCAGCACAGTGCATTTTCTGCTGTGAGTATGATGTTCTGCATAGTTTTTGTGGGGTTTTCTTTTTTTCTCTATGGGATAAATTGATTGTCTGAACATATTAAGAGAATTTCTATTTCCATATTTTTTTAACCTAAAGCATTCACTTCTGTGTTGTCTGTGCCATTCAGAACTGGAATACGGAAAGGAACACAGTTGCTCTAGGTTTTGCCTCTGCTTGATTCTCTTTCAGTCATGGAGAAATGCTTCTAGTTTAACATTTGCTTAGGTCTCACTGCCATTTTGCTCTCTGGTCTGTTTGTGTCTTGTGCATCTTGAGTTTGTATCTGTTACTGTTTTAACCACAACATTCTTTTTCCCCTTCATTTGTTATTTATATTTTGTGTGTGTTGTTATACTGCAGGAAGTGCCTTGGCTTGATCTGTCAGCTGTTGTATATGATGGTATTGTTCTTCGATTCATCACCAAGCATCATCTTATTTCTGCAGTCTCTTTTTATGCACTTTGTTTTTCACATTTTGGTATATTCTGTGGCAGGATCTGATAGCTGGAAAATTCATTAACAATCTAAAGCAACTACAACCTTGAAAAGGTTCTTTTTCCATGCATTTGACAAAATCCCAAAGCTATTTCTTTCCTTTGTATAACATTGAGGTTTAAAATAATGTCATATACGTAGTCAGTCCAAAAATTTTGCTGTACAATCCACTGCTTTCAACAGCACCTCCATTCTGTTCTGCCTGTTGTGGTCTCTGATCTGTCACATAGGATTTTTGCACAAATTTATTGCCTGATTTTAGCTTCATAGTTACATATAGCACTAGCTGCATAACTATGACTTAGTTTACATGATAGCAGGGAATATTTGCATGAATGAATGTGTTAGATGACAATGTTATTTGAGTTATTATATTGTAAGGCCAGATCCTGATCCCATTTACATTTGGAAAGATGATAGGGTCATTTGGGATTAATACTGAAGTTACTGAAGGTGAATTTGCAGACCATATTTCCTTCTTCATATGCATGAAAGAATCCTGGTGGTCTCAATATTATTCACATGGAGATTTAAGTATTTGTAAAGCTTCTAGGAAATAAGCTTAATTTAATACCTAACAATGAATCACAACTTCAGATTGAAATAAATTGCTTCAATATCTTCCTGAACTGACAAGATGTTTATATCAATAAACAGAACTAGTTTACTTTGGCCGTATTTTTTAATTTAAATTTGATGAAATTCCAATTTAGTCTAAAACCACATACCTTGACAGACAGTATTGGTATCCTCTCTGTGTAAATACCTAAATTCACTCTGTGTGGTTAATTTGTGAGAGATCAGTCACGTGGCAGACAATAATTTGCTAGGTTTAAAATTAATTGGACAAACAAATCAATGAGCTTCTAATAGTGGTTATTGGTTTTTTTATTTCACCTCCTGAGCCGTCTGTCCCTCAGAATTACTCTGCATATTGCTCTGCTAAATAATGAAGCAATACTTTAGCTTGGTTTGTACAGTGTTGGCTCCTACCTTCTTGTGAATTCCTCAGACAGTTTTCCAAAAGTATTTTTATGTTTGTTTTGTTTGGAGCAACATTATGCCTTCTGTATGGCATCTGCCTACTTTTTCATAGCAGTAGGCCCTATAACACTACGTAAGAGATCAGTTTTTGTGTGCATGTAGAATTTCCTAATTCATTAGACTAAACTATTGAAATCTAAGGTTTTTATAGTCTCTCCTTGCCATGTCAGAAAATCACTAGGACATAGATCATAGTTCAGGATCATTAACCTGCTTGGATTTGAACTTGTTTCTTATTAATCTATCATGTGTACTCGGCCTACTGAATGGGATGTGCTTCTGTCCTGTTAGCTATGAGCTACATCTGGCTTTTGAGATCTCAGAGTTAAAGCTTTTCGATACTTTCCTAAACTGATGAGGAGCATCTGTAACTGGACAGATTCTGCTGGGGACCAGTTTATACTTTCAACCTTTTCTGGCACAGAACCAATGAAGTTTGATTGCATCATTGCTGAATGTTCCCTCAACGTAAGGAAATTCTACACATTTTTGAAAAAGAAAATGTTGTCATCTTTATGAGTAGCACCATGTAAATCAGGTTCTGACTGCTCTTGATACAGAACACTTGTTCTGCATAAACCAGTAGTAATTTCTTTCAACATTACATAGATGAATAGGGCCATTTCATTTTATAAAACGCAAATCCTTTGAACTGCAGAAAATTCAGAAGCCTTGTCTTGCAAGGGCACTTCAACCTACCAGGATAAATCATTTTTAGTTCAACAAACTTTCCAAGAGCTTCAAAAGGAATGTATTCATTTTTGTTGCAGTAAACTGAAATCTCTGCTAAAATATTCCATGCTACAGATTTTCTCTGCTAATAATTTGTATGTTGAGTTGGTTTTTTGTTGGGTTGTGAGGTTTTGGGGTCTGGATTTTCTTTCTTTTTAGTAAAGAATATTACTGATCCAAGTAGTTCTTTAAGCTAAATATTTTATTATGGTCAATACTGTAATAATAGTTGCCTATATCTACCTATGTGTACCTTTGGGAATTGCAGAAATTTGAAGTTTGGTGTGCACTTCAATGAAAGCAGTGGTGTTCTTTGAATGATCCCCATTCTTGTGTCCAGCTGGAAAGAGAAAGGTGAGTGTGAGGTGAAAGCATTGACAAAGTCCCAGGATTACTTATGTCTTTCGTGCTTTGTGGGAAAACTATAAATGCCTTCTCTGCTTGAAGCCTTTTAATAAGTTTTATATGGAGCTTTCACCTTCCTACACTAGATTTCTTCTTTGAATCTTTTGGATACTCCGGTTTGTCATCTTTTATGCTCCATGGAGGAATTCTTATCTTCATGCCGTCACTGCTTGGCAGATAATCTAGATGAAACACTTGTCTCATCATATTTCAGAACTGGAACTATGTGGTTCAGTTTTATAATTGGAACTGTGTTCTTTAGATTTAAATCATGGAGGAAGATATCTATGACACTGACTCAACTCTCTTCTCAATAGATGTTACATATGTAATATAAGCTGTGAAATACAAGATACTGTATATTAGGTGAATATTTTAAGATAATGCTCTAAAAGCTAAGTAAACCATTTTTTTCACAAGTTGCCCTTTTCTTGCCTATAGTATCTATGGAGAGAATCTTCTCCCTTAGTATACTTGTTGGAAGGGTACAACTGTCTCAAAGGAAAGTGAAAGATATTTATTGTGCTTAGAGTTGCATATAATGCCCTGAGAGAGACTAAACAAAGTCGAAGATTGCTTTCACTATTTGTAAGTAAAAACCAAATAATAGAAGTAAATGTTAGAAGAAATAGAAACATAAACTTCGATAACATGCTGTGAACTCTTGTCAGTTGCTTGACAGGATGACAACATCCTGTTAGCGGATTTGGGTTTAGAGCATACATTGCAGCAGTACTGGAAATGAAAGGCAAGGAAGTTTCAGTACCATTTATTTTAATCTTCACTGTAAGGGGCTTTATACTAATGGAACCCAATTACATTAGCCCACAAGATTTTAGAAGAGAACTGATACATAATTTTATTCTGTATCGTTTGTAGTTGTCTAACTAATTAGCAATTATAAATAATTCTCTCTGGATTAATTGCTTAGATAGCATTCAGAATGTAAATCTTTTCACATAACAATTATATTATTCGGACTGGAAAAACCTACTTTGATTTTAGCCTTTGCTGACTTTGAACCTAGGCCACTGAACCAAAACATTATAAATCATCTATTCCTATCCAACTTTTACTCCAGTCATATGTCATTTATACAAAGCATTTCATATTCTTTTGACTTAAACATGATTTTAATCCTGATTATCCTTGGAGGCATTTTTCTAAAAATCAGAATATTGCTTTCAAATTGATAAATGGAAGTTGCTGTTGCCACTGTAATGTCAGAGATCTTCAATGCTCTAAGACACACTAAAGAAATTAAGTGGGTGTATGGTGTTTCTAGGCATAAGGCTCTTCTGTATACCCTGCTTGCTTGTCTCTTAACTCTCTACTTGCTTCTGTTTGAGTTGTTTAAATTTGCTTTCATTAAATCCAAGTCTTCATTTTCATAACACAAAATCCTTCAGAATAATCCATTATTCATGCAGCTGAACAGGAGTTTTGAAAGATTTGTAGGTGACACCCTATCACTATTTGGAAAAGAAAGGAACTAAATTACAGTCCATTTTCTATATAGTCAAGAGCCACCAAGTGCAGAAAGCTGTTGCCAAGGCCTTTCTTGATAAAAAGGAAAAGAAAAATTAAAAAGATAGCTTTGCAAAGGACGGAGAGAGAAACTGGAATGTACTTTTACCTTTTTATACTGGCTCCAGAGATGTGCTTATTCAGCCTGACCTGTTGTGGCACTGGCTCTTCTGGGAGCACTCAAGTCATTGCTCAGAGTAAATTAAGATCCAGAAAGGAGGGACCAAATTGCATCCAGTGGCACCGTAGCAGTTCAGTGCCATAAATGACAGTGGTGCGGCCATCCTCATTGTCACTTTTAGGTATCCACTCTAAAGCTTCGGTAGTTTAAAATTACACTATGCCTGTGGGAAAGAGAAATAAATAAACATGACACTAATAAAAACCCCATGTAACCCTACTGCAAGAGCAATACACATAAAACTTAGCAGTATCAGAAGATGGAAGGGCCATATGGACAATGTGCTTCCATGATGCTTTTGCCTTAGTTATTTTCTGACATGGTTTTGTAAGCTGCCATGTTTATGTGCTTACATGAAACATGTACAAATGATCATGTAAACATGATCATGTACAAGTAATATCTGCATTTCTGGAGTCATGTTACTTTTTCTGATACCATAAATACTTCATCCTAGTCATGATAGCACTGAAGTTCCCCAGACTTCAGCACACATCAGCTGTAAAGAAGGAAGAGTAGGTCAGAGAAATTCTCAAGAAATGGCTTTTTGTTTGCTTGCTAGTAATCAGGAATAAAGAGCAAATACTGCTGAGTCAACTGAAATCACAGTGGTGTATTTCACATGTGGAATGAAGATTGCATGGCACAATAATAAAATATTATGGGAAGTGGCAGAGAAGAATATGCATCGTAACTGCTACACAGATTAACAATGCCTGCAAATTGTGTAAAAGAAACCCAGTATTTCTTTCCCAAACAGTTGTGTTAAGGCAAATGCATTACCCAATTAGGATGAAAGGGATAACAATCTTGGAGAATTGTTATTGTAGAAAATAAAGAACAGTACATTAATGGAACTTAATTTTATTGTTACATGTATTAAAATTGTCTTTTATGTACAACTATGCATTTATTTGAAATAGATTTAAATACAAACAGAAACATGTAGCAATTTCCAAAGCTTTATAATCAGAAAGAAAACACTATTAATTAACTATTCAATTCCTCCTATTGTTAGGAAAAACTGAAGATGGTCTGTCACTTCCGTGTTGGAATTTCTGTTGCCTCTATCCTATTTCAGCCCTCCACAGCCCAAACGCCTTACTGGCACAGGGCAGGGCTCTGAAGGAGAAGGGATAAGTCATTCTTGAAATGGGCAGGGGGAGGAGTGTGTGCATGTAATGTTTTTAAGCACAATAAAGTGTATTTCGAGGTCAGCACAATTGAAACACAGGGACTCTTGAGAGGACCAACACCATCCTCCGTATATTTAGGGTTCGTTTGGTTTTGTTGTGTCTTGGTTTTAGACAGTATACAGTTTCATCTTGTATTCTGGTGATGACCTTTCCCACTTGGTCTCAGCCAACAGGTCTGTGAGGAGCTGCCAGGAATTCTTTCTTAGTTTAGTTTTGGAACTTTAAGCGAGTACCTGGAGTCTGCATGTAAGTGTAGCAAACGTGAGCGGCAGCCTGCTTGCAGCTCTGCTGGAAATTGTCTTATGGGCCTTCAGGCTCACAGAAGAGTCTCCCCTTAATTACATGCCATTTTTTTATAGTCTTTTTCAGAGGTTAGCAAAAAAAAACCAAAAAAGGCCTTGCCAAATAAAGCTGTTGGCCTTCTGTTAGAGATAGCAATTCCTGAAGAGTAAGACAAGTTTAAATACAGCGGCTGTAAATTTGTCAGCAAAGCAACTGATAGCATTGCAAAGTGGTGACTACATTTACTATGAATCCAGTACACCTCACTGTGGGCGCATATGGTTTTTAAAGGTAGTTGAAAACTATTCTGCTGTATAGAGATCAGGATCCAGAGGAGCGACACTCACAGCTGGTTTGTCTAGAAGATGAAGCTGCCAAAGCCCACAGGACCAGTGAAAGTTGATAAACCTGGCCCTAGGCACATGGTAAGTGTAGAAAGGAGACCATGAACCTCACTGGCGCAGAAACTGCTTTCGTAAAAATATTCACTGTTAGAGATGTCTGTGCATAAGTTCCGGGGCTTGATCATAAGCTGGATTTCAGTTTTCCTTTTTGTTTTTAAACAATTGGAAGATATTTTCAGTTTCCTGTAAGTACTGCTTTTTGAAGAGCAGCTTGGTTTTGTTTAAAAGTACTCTACAGGTGACTGAGGTTGAAGTTACCATTTATGAAGAAATCAGTGTGAGGTTGTAATTTATGTAGAATTTGTCAAATCTAATATAAAACAATAGACAGAAATATATATATGTTTTCATATCTGTATGTTAAATACCAGGTACGTCTCTTTCTTGTGATTGTAAGATAAAATAATGCCATTTGTGTATATATCATATCTATTTATATATGCGCGTATACGTGAACTACCTCCTGTTTTTCTGAAGAGCTTATGTGAAGCAACATCTCACTGGCAAAATACAGTTATTCTGTGTTTTGGAAAATGATCAGCCACTTACTCTTTTTAATGCTTCATATATTGGTATTCTTTAATATTTTGGGACACTACACAAACTAGTTTTGCTGTTTACTGAAAATATTGTGCTAAAAATGCAGCTGTCTCTATGTATCATGTATTGATGTGTTGTCTTTTAATTTTAAAGTAGTATTTTTCATGAAACATTAATTTTTTCTCTACTCAAAAGATCTACTTTTGCCAAAGTCACATTTTTCAATTACTGCTGACAGCTGTCAGTATTACCAAGTATTAGAGACATTTTGGGACAAAGTGTTTTCAGTCTGTCTTTTTTATCTGCATACATACTAACTTTGTGAAAGAAAGGATGGCTTTTCTTAATGAAAGGTACATAAACTCATTAAAGATATTTATTCACGATTCTTCTAACATGTGGGCTTGTATTACAAATCCTGCTAGTTTGTGTGGTAAGGAAGCCAGGCTTTCTTGCTGTAATTTTCCATATCTCTGCCACAGTTGTCTTTGTGGAAAATTGGTGTCATACTTGCTGCTGGCACAGAAGTATCTTTGTCTGTTATTGAGACAGTTTTGAGTTAAATTGCAGTGAATAATTCAACTGTTTCATGCTTGAATTCTTTTAGAACTCCTGGGTAAAATACTATCCAGAGCCGGAGATTACTCTTCAAAAATCTGTTGAATTTGCTCTGTAGGCTCTTCTGCCAGGACTTTAATTTAACATAGATCTTCAGTGTGTTCCCTGCATCCATTTAACATGCCAGAGTTCTTCTTTTCCGTTTTCTTCACCTACAGTTGACTTCAGATTTTGAAGGATACCCAAAATGATTTATTGTCCCTTTCCGAGTTTTCTAAGTACAGTATAATATATTTATTTATTTTACGTACCTTGTGTGCTGGTTAATATCTTGATTTCATTTGCAGTAAGTGGGTCCTCTTTCACTTTGTTTTCAGACACTTTGCTCAGTGGTGTAAGTTTTCCTTTAGAATTCATGTGACTATTGTGTACTCCGGAAAATGTCCTTAAACACTCTCAAAATAATCCAAATAAGCTATTTTAAATTAAATAGACAGTTTTAGTATTCTTGTTAGCCTTGCAAAGCTTGTGTCTGTAGTCTGAAGAGTGGAAAAATACTCCGGTTTTTTTTTCTGGTTTTAGACTATTATTTTGATTTTCTTGCTCCGTGACAAACCTGGACCATTCTCATTCTTACTCAAACTATTAGAAAGCTTTCTCTTTGAACACAGGTACTGAGATTGAGAGCTCACTGTCACAAAGAACTATCAAGACAAAAGACATAAAAGTAAGCTTTTCAGTTAAGTTGACTTGTGTGCTGTGATTTGAGAATGGCTTTTTTCCTACGATTTACATTTTAGTAGTAACCTAATAATCATACAAAAATTTGTACAAGGCAATTTCTGCCATTCGGAGTTGTCTCTAGATAATCAAGCATTTTAAATATAGTACAAATAAAATATTCTTCAAGCTTAGCTAGCACTAAAGCCAGCTTTAAGATATAGTTTATTCGCTATTATTCTAGATAAATTGCCTACTTCATAGTCACATAACGGCAGCTGTTTCAAAGGAATAGTCTCGTCAGAATTCTGACAGCAGTAATTTAAAAAGTGCTTCAATTATTATGTCTTGGTTGCTCATCAGAGAAATATTGTGGTTTATATATTTATGGTGTGATGCCTGCATAAGAGGAATATGAGACGTGGAGCAGCATAATTTGAAGTAGGCTTCTGCGCTACTTAAGAAAATCATGTGAGTTGCCTTTCAGCTTGCAAGTGAATTGGCAGCAGTTACACTGGTCAATGCTCGCATTTGTAAATGTACTGATTTGAGGCAAAAGTGGTACGACCCAGTTCTTGCTGTGTAATTCCTCAGTTAGATACTCATGCCCAGATTTTTCATAATCCTCTACACCAGTGTGATTGAATTTCAGATTTGGAAAGCTTGTGCATCAACATCCTAGAATAATGACACCTTTCACTGTCTGTCCTGTTTGTGTTTTCAGATGGTGCTACTGTTTGACAGAAATGTTTATAAAGAGTGAATTTCTGTGATTGCAGTCTCGAGATTTGACCCCTTTGAATAATAAATGGTTCTAAAATGAAAACAGCCATTTCATTATACTTGAGAAAATAGTTCATTTTAGAAGTAGTTATTTCTTTTGAAAAGGAACACGCCAATGTGGTGAGAGAACTTAAAGAGAATATTTTTTCTTTATAAAGTTCCATCTTTTGGCAGGAGATAGCAAGAAACTTTCTGTGTGGTAGTGTTTAGTCTGTTTGCAGGTATATTTAATTGTTTATTCTGATTCTTACTTTGGAAACTCACACATTTTCCCTTTATAGCATTTCTATATAGAAACAAAGATTGAAGGTTTAACTGATTCATTGACAAGCAATATCAAATCAATATCCAGCAGCAGTACGATCCAAATCTTTGGCTGTCTGTAGTCAGTACAAAAAAGGTTTTTTTTTTGTCTTACTGCTTATTTCCTTTTTTTGTACTTTATAATTTTGTTAGGGTGTGATTAGACAGCCTATGAAGTTAGTGCTCAGCATTATAAAATATATACTTGAGTACAGAGTGAGAAAAAATAATAGCCAGTTACTTGTAGGATGGGAGAAAAAGTAAATTGACCTAAAAATGCCTGGAAACTGTCTTTCAGTGTACCTCAATTACTGGATGTGTCTGTGACCATTTGCAGTTCTTCATTCGTACACCCTTACGGAATCCAGCGTTTCTAAAGTAGCACAGTGGTCCTCATTGTGTCCCGTCTTCTATTACCAGTGAATCCCTTATTGAAGGAGAATGTGTCTGTAGATTAAAACCAGAAATGTCTCCATGGCAGGTTACTCTTTTGGCTTGATCTGTCTCTGAAAGGACTGCCTAAGCTCTTGAACAATACTTAGAAGCTCTTGAATGATGCTTGCCTGTTTGTTTTCCTCATTATTATTTTTTATCTCCACAGATTTATTTACTCTTTCATGATATCTATTTTTCCTCACTTGTTTCTTTAACACCCCTCTTTTTAGATTTGACATGGCTGAAAATGAATATTCCTTAGCTAAAATAACTTTGGGTTGGTTTTTTTTTTTTCCATATATTCGCATTATGTGTCTTCTGGAAAAGTATTAATTTTCTGTATCTTAGGTATGAAGCTTTGGGCCTTACACTGCAACTCAGTGTTTTATGTTAAGTTAATGCTCTTTGCTGCATGCTATTCTCTTTTCCTTTTTTTCTCATCATTCCAGGTAATCCATTTCTCTTGTTATTCCTTTCATTACCTTCTTTTTATTCTTCAGTTAAATTGTTTCCACTTTTGTCCCTTCTTCCTTCTGCGCTCACTCTCTAGTCTTCTATTTAATATACTCACACAGGTTCTGGGCTTGGGCTTCTCTCTACAGTGCTATACATAGTTTCCTCATTATAAGTGTTATATTTTAATGACTTACTTATATTAGAGTTGTAGATTGCAAAAAAGGGCAGTTCCAATAGACCATAGAAAGACATTACTATGTCTTAAACATACCTTGATTGCTTCATTTGTTTCATTTTAAGTCCTGGTGCTAAAGAGAGAGTGCTACTGGACACAGGGCAGAAAAAAAAGTGGTCACTGGTTATTAATTGTGATTGTATAACTGGAAAGAATAATGAATCCACTAATTTTCTGGCTGAACTGCTGAGTTTGTTTAATGGGGAATGTTTAATGTATGGAAACGCATTAGGAGCTGCCAATGCTAATAGGAATTTTAATTGAATTCAAGTGTATTGATGACACAGGTCTCAGGACTAATTTGATCTCCTTTCAAATTATCGAGGCTGGCTTGTGCAGAAAGACAGATGTCTCTCCCACATCGATCCCTGTCAATCTGAAATGTAGTTAGGAGCCTCCATATTCTTCAAGATTCAAGGCTATGAGGCTTAACTTTGGACTGCGCCATTATTGTCTGACTTGAAATATATTAGTCTTTTCTCCTAAGTACAAGAAGTTGGACATAGAAAACTTTTAACTGTACCCCTATGTTCATGATATCCTAGTGCCCTTTAAATTCCCAGTAGCATTGATAATGAATCAGTTTGTCATGGGTTTTGATAGCAAAGTGATTTTCTCTCCATATCCAGCATTATGAGAGATCATTGTTCTCGTTCTTTGTTACCAAACGCTGGTTTAATATGCGTGTAACCTGCTACGTCACTTCAGTTGTGTATTTAAAAAGACAATCACTGAATTCTCATGATGAATGGTTTGCAATTTTGTGAATTTACTAGTTTCAGTCATGATCAGTTGTTTTACAGAGAAGGAAAATTTTCTAATCTATCTGTTGGTGGAGCTTTAATTTAAAAACATCAAAGCAAGCCATCCATGATGGCTGCTACTTTTGCATTCATTTAATGGAGCTTTTAGCTGTATCACTGTATTATTGGTTTCCTTTTTTTAAGTACTTAGAATGTATTATTACTTTAATGCACTTCATGGAACATTACAAAACACTTACTTAAATTATTTTACTAATGCTAAGCAAGGCTTGCTGCATTATTAAACACCAGGGGGCAGGCAAATTAGTATAAACAGGAATTTAAAGCACTTTCTTCAGGTACCTGAATATTTATAGAGCACAGCAAAACCACAGAAATGTATAGTAGTGCAACATTACCAGCAGAGTGTATTATAACATAAGTTCAGATTTTAGTGTAGTTCAAAGTCAGATTTAAAGTTTTTCCTCATTTCTGATACATGATTTCAACCCCAAATGAACATAATTAAATATGTAAACTGCGGAAGGTAGCACGCACTCTTATAAAGCAAAGTATTTGTCAAGTTGAATTGCAAATACTGCAGCTGGTTTTGGCCTACTGTTCAGAACCACTGAAAAGCTCCATTACTTTCCTACTACAAGATAGGTTTCCATATCTTTCATCTAATCCTTAGCGTCCTTATCTTCCCACATGAGGAAACTCAAATCCATGTTTTCCTCAGCTGTATTTTCTGAAATTGGTATCACCCTATCTGCCCTCCTCCAGTTTCTCTCCACTAGCCAGTATCTTTCTTAAGATCTGCTTTCCAAGATGGATAAGGTATGCTGGATCTATAAATTCCGTTTTGTTTACCAGAGTAATTACTCCTTGTGTCCTAAATCAAGCATCATTGTAGGATAATATGTCCCAGAAAAGTTTTCCATTTAAGCTGTTGTCACACCATTGACTTGTATTTGTTTTTTGATGAATTGATGAGTAAAATCTCCCAGTACCATTCTACCATACAGATAATTGCTCCCCCTGTGCTCTTTTCAATATCACTTGGAAAAAATTAAACAGCAGTATTTGGTAATATTAAGAATGTCATGCAGGGAAATTAAGAAAATAATAAAAGATAATGGTTTTAGTAACAGTAACGAAAGGAAATGTCAATGAATAGCACAAACACCCTGTATTTCACTTTTAAACAGGTAGAGGGCTTCTGCACAGTCTGTTAGACATGGCTTTAAAAAAAAGACTTCTGTTTCTTCATATTTTAATGCATTCAAACATTTGATGTTGTTGAAGTTAATGTATATGCTAATAAAAATCTCTAATTAGATTAACACGTAAGATCCCAATACATATGTTATTTTAAAGTTTATTTTTCCTTTAAAGGTGGTATTGCATTTATAAGTAGTACCTTAGGAGAAAAAAAAAAAAAATCTCAACTTTTTATTCATAATCCTACTTTATAGAATTTGAGTTATATTCAAAAGATAGCATTAATCATGGAATATATTCTAAACCAGTAATTAGCTGCACAAGGACTCTCGGTTACTACTTATTTAGGATGTCTTTATCACCACAATTTTAATGCTTCCATTTTCGACAGATTGGAATATTCCCTGTCACAGAAGAGCTGTTGTGCCCAGTGGGCAATCATCAGTTTGCCATCTTAAAGGTTTTGAACTGTACTGGTCAAGGGAAGAACTACTTGAAAATGAAATGCAAACCTGGGATTGTATCTACTCAAAGGGAAAGAAAACCCATGTATAAGTCATACAAAGTACAAAAAGGTTAAGAAGCAATATACCTTGGATTTTATAATGCACAGAATATTTACCTGTCTTGCAAGGCCCTTAGAACTAATCTTTCCCTGTTTATTAAAATCACATGCAGCCACCTTTTACAGAAATTAGCCACAACTTTCAAAGTAAGTTATATGGAAGATAAGTCAAGTGGAAAATAAATTTGGAAATCAAGAGCACAGTTTTCCAGGGATTCTTCATGAATAATACTGAAGGAATGGATCCTGGTATGCTGCAGAGAATTTGTGCTGTTCAGTAGCCAAATATCAATCTGCAGATATCTGCCTCAGCATTGTTTTGCAGGTAGAGCCTGCAGTTAAACCAACCAGCTGCAATTGCTGCCTACTGAAAAATAATAAATATGGTTCCAGACAGTATTGGGACACTAAAGTATGTTTCCAAAGGAGTAATCACTATAGTTTCATATAATAATTACAAATGATGTCATAGTGAATGATACTCTCTAGCAAAGGTGTCACTAGCTTGCATAACCCAGGCTGTGCTCTGTGGAAGGTTCAGTGATGGCAAGTTTCAGTGAAAAGATCATCAAAATAACACAATCTGTTACCACAGACGCAAAGACCTGTAGCTGCTGTGCATTAATTATTAAGTCTGCCTAGAGCTATGAAAGAGGCGCACAAACAAGTGGCAAAGGCACTTTGCCAAGACACAGATGGCATTATGTATGAAATGGATAGAACCTGAAGACAGCACTGGAGCAGGAATGAAGACATCTGCAGAGTAACACCTGATAGTGTCTTACACAAGCAGATGGGGCCAAAGTCTACAGAAGCTTCGAAAGAACACTACCTTTCTGGCCAGGTGAAAGTAAGATAAAAGTAAGTAACATAAAATAAAGGACAAATAGAATGTCACTGATAAATAGAGGTAGTGTCATGCAGGGAGAAAATATTCTTCCACCCACAGAAACAAAAATCTGCTTTGAAAATCACTGTATTTGAATATCACCACAGGCTAATCAAGGCTCTGTTAATTCCTTCCTCTGCCATAGTATGCAGTACAAAACAAAAGAACTTGACAGAAAAAGAATAGTTTATGTGAAATCTAATGAGAAACACCCAGCTTGGAGAAAAAGAAAGCAAGGGAAAGAATATTGGATTTTAACTACTGGTACTTACTCCTCTCATGGATTGCAGTAGCTCTCAAACAGTTTCTCTGGTGAAAATAATGCTTGGCTGTTTCCTTTGTTCCCAATTTTAATTTGTTCAGTTACTGGGCCAGAGCTAGATACAAATACTCTTTTTTAAACGGATTTTTAATAATATGTGGTTTTTTAAGTGACTCTGAAATTGTTGAGCTGTGAATAGTGAGGAACAGGTTAAAATACTAAACAGTATGGAACACCCTTAAAAACCCTCTCACCCTTTCACGTAAATCTCATCACATTCTTAATTAGTTTTAGGATATTGAAAGATGACATGTTATATCTCAAGCAATAAAGCAGAACTGTACAGACCCAGGAAATTAAAATTAATTAAATCTCCACAATATCTTGTGCAAACAAGAAAATCATGTCAGAGATTCCTAAAAATAAGTCCTTTCGGTGGTGTGTATATTGAGACTCCAAATCTGAAAACAGGCTGTCATGAATCGAATACTGACAGAGCACCTTGCAGTTGAATTCCTTTGATAGCAACACCAAAAGAGAGGCATGGTCTAAAATTCCTAATACAGTCCTTAAATTTGGTAATTCATGAAGCACTATATTATTATAAGCTATCTATAAGTTAATCAGAAGTCGACGAACACAAATAAACAGCAGTGTTTTCATTTCCTTAAAAAGAGCTCATTAATGTGTTGGCTTCTGATCTTTTGACAATAAAGATCTTGCTGTGGAAGGAGGTGGATATGGGTTTTTGTTTAGCTGATTTTGTTTTATCAAACAGCTAACCACAATCAAGGACTCTTGATGTTTCTTTGAAATTTGAGCAGCGCATTTTTCTGACTTAGTCTATATTGAAAAGCTTATATGTCCAAGTTCATGGAATGTGTGTTCTGTCAGGTATTGGAAACACGAGTGACAGAGGACAGACTATCTTGACCTGAAATCTGTAGAAATACAAGTAGTATCTGCATACATGCCAACTTTACCACCAATGACGAAAGGTATTAATGTGAATCCACACTTCCAAGCCACCCAACTTAAAATCTTAGTGGCTGAATAATAGAAATATCCTGTCCATAATACTGTGAATTGTGCAGATGGTTGAAAAATGATATGTGATCTCATGCAGTGCATGCTGAGATAACAAGAGGATTTCATTCAAGAAAAATAGTACATTTTAGTTCCACCATATGTGTGATTATATTTTCTTTGTACCCATGGAGAATCCCTGATGTTAGAAGCAAACTATGATAGCCCATTAACATGTCCTCTTTTAAGTAATTTATTTAAATGCAAGAACCTTACATTTTTTTAATATTTCTAACTTAAATGCACACCAAAGATAATAGCTGCACTTGAATATTCTTGCATTTGTTTTTTTACATGGCATTGTGAGTTGAAAACCAAAACAGAAGTACTGCTCATTTCTCTCCTATGAACAGTCTTTGGGTGCATAAACCATTGTGGATAAAACAAACTGCTGTCAGAATAAGAAATGCAGAAGTAATTGCAGTCCTTATGTTGATGGTAAGTCATATTATAAGTTACCTTCAGTCTTCCAGCATGTGAACCCATCTTTTAAAATTTGATGTCTAGTTGTGCAAAAAATTTTGCTTCCATCTTGTACAATAATCACTATGGTACCACTTAAAATTACAGAATTGTGATTTGTTTGCCTGTACTGTCATCATTTGGTGACAATGATGAAATGATCCCTTGACTTATTAGAGTGACTTTTAATAACATGGAAATAGTTTCATTATAATCCTGCCCCTGTACTCTGATCTTGCGAGACCCCACTTGAAGTATTGTGTGCAGTTCTGATGTCCTCAACATAAAAAGGACATGCAACTGTTGGAACAAGTCCAGAGG
The DNA here is from genome assembly GCA_024733675.1 of Psilopsiagon aymara. Classification (NCBI taxonomy): domain Eukaryota; kingdom Metazoa; phylum Chordata; class Aves; order Psittaciformes; family Psittacidae; genus Psilopsiagon; species Psilopsiagon aymara. The sequence continues at coordinate 311 of JANRGW010026326.1, read as the reverse complement.
AGGGCCACGAGGATGATCACGGGACTGGAGTACCTCCCGTAGGAGGACAGGATGAGAAAGTTGGGGCTGTTGAGACTGGAGAAGAGAAGGCTGTGTGGAGACCTCAGAGCACTCTTCCAGTATCTGAAGGGGCCCTCTAGGGTTGCTGGGGAGGACCCTTTATTTGGGAATGTAGTGACAGGACAAGGAGTAATGGGTTCAAACTTAAACAGGGGAAGTTTAGATTGGAAATGCGGAAGAAATTCTTTACTGTAAGGGTGGTGAGGCACTGGAATGGGTTTCCCAGGGAAGCTGTGAATGCTCCATCCCTG
>JANRGW010026324.1:0-39387 GCA_024733675.1 Psilopsiagon aymara | reverse complement strand
GCAACTGAAAACATCGATGTTATCAGCGCTGTTCCCAGGCTGAAAGTCAAAACCACAGCACTGCACCAGCTACTAAGAAGGAGAAAAATGACCGCTACTGCTGAACCCAGGACAATGGTGCATGAGTCTGGTGCTTTGTTAGGTGGCTCTGCTTTCCTGTACTGAAATTATTATGCTGTGTGTTTTTTTTGGCTTATTGGAAGTCTGAGGAAAGGAGAACATATCTGTTTTGTAATAATCTAGAGATAAAGTCTCAGCTAATTAAATAAAATAGGAAAGTTTAAAATTTTCCATGGAGTCTGTTCTGATATACATGAACACAGCCATGCAAGAAACAAGCAGTAGTATCCATCTTCAGGTGGATGGTGAGAAGAATCAGCTGACTAATAAGCTTTGACAGAGCTAGTGCTCCACAGAGAAGTAGGATAGCTAAAATGAAGGATTCGGAGAAAAATGTCCAATGAAATCATTTGTTAATGTAGTCCATCTTGTTAGGTGAGTATAAATATCCATGTGAAAGCTGTAAACTGTGTTAAGCAGGCTCCTGTACATAGCAATGGGAATTACCATTCACAGGTACCCATGCTTTGAAATGGAGCATGCTCAGGTTAAGATGACACTACTTTCCAGAGTGCTGAATTTAAGAACAGAAGCTATTACAGCCTCAACCCTAAGGAAATTTCATCTACCCCTTTACTCTGATTGCCCTGAAAAAAAGAGAACACAGTGCCAGAGGATAACAGTGAAAAAGTGTATTGTTGAAACTGAGGAAAGGTGCCTTCAGGAATCTGACGGTTTCCTTCCTCCTGCACAGACATGCAGATTTCTAACACTTGGAATTGTACTCTTATAATTTTGTCAAAGCACGAAGAGCAAGTGCAAAGGTGCTGTAGTACCCAGAGGCGAAACCCCTGCAGGTGCTCAAGCAGTGCCAACTTCAAAAAGCAGTGAGAAGCTTACAAGCCTGGCTGTAAGGTGGTCTGAAGTTAGGTATCAGTCATGCTAGAGAAAACAAATGCTCATTCAAAACTTCAACAAATACTAACATTTAGCCAAGAGATAAAAGATGCATGAATCTGCAAACAGCCTGAGGTGTTTCATCATCTTAGCTTCCCTAAAGGAAGACGTAAGAGAGAAAATGAGAAAATCAGGAAGCAAAAAGAGCATTAGAGAGGTTCCAGAAACTTACTTTTGTAATGCAGGCAAAAGAAGCAATTTGCATCCAATGTAACCACTCAGTGGAGAGAAACGGTGGATTAAATGGCATACTGTTCTACATTCGGGATGATGGCATATGAGAATGGTCTAAACCAGAGTATTTCTGGTCATAATTTTTCTGAACACTTAAGGTTGGAACTACATGACCTTAGGGTCCTTTCCAACTCGAACTACTCTATGATACAAATACCCACAAAAGGAATTAGGCATTAGCAAGTGATTGTAATAAAACTGTAATCAAAAAATGTCAGTCAGCAGCGCTGCACTAAAGCTCAACATGGCAAGGATTATTCTGATATAGATCAGGATGCACATGGCAGACCTGAAAAAGCCTGAACATCCCAGCTGACATTTTTAATTAGACACATCTTGTTTTTATGGCAAAACACAAATTTTCACAGTCCACGACCTTGTAAATGCTCTCCTGGCCCAAGTTTAAAAAGTTCTTTTTTAGCCATTAGTTTGTAAGAATTAAAACTGAGTGTACAGTTGAATGGTTTCCCACAGTCCACACAAAGATGCAGACAATTAAATGTTTTCAGATTTGAGCTGAAAAAATGCTGGGATTGTTTTCTAATCAGAGGAAGGTTTCGCTTTTATCCTTATGATGGTTTCAGTAGTCTTTCAAATGTAATGGAAACAAAAAGCTCTTGGTAAAAGCAGATGCTATTTTCACTGTGGTTTTGTGAAGCAATTGCTTCCAGTTGGTGAATGTGTTTATTGAAGGGCTGAAAGAAATCCCTCCTTATGTCTGCACAACTATAACCTAAAGTCCAACTCCTCATGTCAAATGAAAGCTCCATAATCACCTCTGTAACTTTACAAAAATATTATTTCTTGGAAAACCAAGGAGACACCTCAGCAATTCACATTTGCTTTGGCTCAAAGGAACTGGCTGATTTTGTTGGGCTACTTAATAACAATACTTGCAAGTTTCTCCCTGCACTGCTCTGTTTCCACAGGAAGCAAAAAATCATTGAGACCTCTCTCTGTTTTGAATCTGAAGCACAGAATATTCTTGACAATGTCATCTCATCTCAAGCCTTGCTGAAAACTCCCCACCATGCAGTAACAGCTGCTGAGAAAGGCACAATTGCATGTGACAAATTACTGGGGTAAGGAAAGAGTGGATGAAGAAAAAAAATTAAGCAAATAAAAAGAAAAGATTTCCCTCTCTGGTTCTCAAATATCCACTTTTATTTGCTTACTTTACCTGCTGTCTTCCCTGTAGGTCCATAATGGCTCAGGGACAGCTGGATTCCATTTTCCAAGGTGGCTGAAAAAGATCCAAACTTGCTCACAGCTTGCTTTTGATTTTCCAATTTTCCTTTTAAAGAAAAATTGAAATTAATTTTATAGATAGCGACACATACCAGAACCACCTGACCTGCAAACTAACGACTGGTGTAGACTGGTGTGAACAGGGGCACCTCCATGTAAAACATACTAATATAGGATGGGAAAGCTTTATGTTTATATATATATACACACACACACATATATGTGTGTGTGTGTATGTATATGTATATATATATATATTTATATATATATACACACACATATATGTGTGTGTGTATGTATATGTATATATAATATAGAGTAGTATATAAGTCAGTTTTGTGTAATATATTCTAATTAGCTAAGGATTTCCAATATGGGGAACAGCTTCTTAAAACTGCGAGGAGCAGCAGAGAAGCCTACAAAAGAAGGTTAAGGAAGGTACTCAACACTTTGCCATCCCTAAGGTCTTTCATCAACAAGACACGTGCTGAGACCTTGCCTGCTCCCACTTTTGTCATTGCAATGCTCATTGGTGACTACACCTGCAGAATACTGTATTGCTATTTTGACTGCATTAAAAACTTACCATGCTACCATTCAGCCACTGCCTAGTACCACAGTGGATTGATTCTTCTCTGCTCTACTGCCTTTCTATGAGGTACTTAAGTTTACATAGGAGGAAAGCCTCCCACTCATGCCAAGGGAATACAACTTGCCTCCGATGCTAGCACACTGGTGACTGGAAGTACCATTTGGCAGACCCCAGAATGATACAAGTCTACTTTCAGAAAGGCAGACAAGAAACATCTCATCTGTGGAAGGGATGCAAATTTTCTATTCGGACAACCTGTAATTAAATCACTGTGGTAGTTGAAGCCAATGAGAGGAGCAAGAACAGGATGCTTTCGAACACTGATGAAGACTGAACACCTGCTGAAAGTTATACTTTTCCAATACTTTTCAGTTCAGTGAAAGCAATTCCATAGTGCTTTTGGCAAACATACAAATGGTTGCAGACTTGCCTCCTTCTTGGAAACACCCACCTGGTTTCAGAGAGGATTTGCATTCAATGCTTTCAGAGTGCTAGCAAAATATGAACCAGCAGCAGAAGTTGCTGAACTGCATAAAGATCTGTTTCCACAGCACAGGTCTTGAGGAGGCACTAATGCTATGTTCACCTCACCCACAAAAGGGATCATGTTCAAAGAGGGAAATCTTCCCTTTAAAGGGCAGATGTTTATTCTGGTCACAATGGACATGATTCAGTTTGCATCTTCTTAGGCTTTCCCAGGCCATATTAAGACCTGAAGGAGACCTCCACTAAAGAAGAAAATTCTTTTCTAAAGGAATCATGACTCTCTTCATCGACTTCCTTGCTTTGGAAAAGAGGCTAGTTTGCACCTATTGCTCTGTACTGTGATTCTACATCTCGGTAAGATCTCTCTACATGGCACTTAATTCAGCCAATTGGATTTCTACTTCTATTAACACAACAGTGACCTTATTTACCCTCTGCCATTAGTAGGAATGTATTTTCTATTAGTTGACAAGGTTTGCATCCAATTACAAAATATGACAGACTATTAAATTCTTTGTACCAGTAATGCCAATCCACTAACCTGATCTCATTTTCTGTTCTTCATTAATTTCTTGCATTTCGATTTCTTTTAAGTCTTTCTTGGGATCTGTGATATGAATGAAGAAATTGTGGTTGTCTTTTATCACTCTCACCTTTACCAAGGTTAGACCTGCAAAGCAACAGAATCCTGTTATTGCTCCCACCAGGCTCCAGAACAGCCCTGCACTTGCAGCTCTAAAGCACACAAAGAAAGAAAAACTGCTCAGAAGTAGACTGCATTTCCTAGCAGCAGACCAAGACCACCCAAATAAAGGTTAACACTGAGCCTAGCCTAAAAATTCAAAAGCTTCCTGGCAATTATGTCTGAGAAACAGCAGAATAACCCTCTTGCTTAGACACATTGCATTCAGCTGGACAAATTACTGGAAGATGCATTCTTGAAATATCATGTATTGGCTGACATTGAGCAGATAAATATGAACTGATGTTTTTTCTCCATTTCTAATTTTCTGGTACTTTATTTATCTATTAGTTGCTAAGATACTACAAAAAAACGTAAACATTAGTAGTGATAGAGGCTGAAATGGAATTAATGGTACCCTCACAATGTCTTTACTGAATTTGTACTACTGAGACAAGAAAAAGCATTTATGCATAAAGAAACCATGCCATCAGTCAGTAAACGAGTCAAAGCAAAGCACAAAGAATTATCAAGTCACCTTTTACAAACTCTATCTTCTCTACTTGAATCTGTCCTCCATCAGATGGGAAAAGATACTGAGTGGTTCCTGATACTTGAATGACATCTTCCCCCATATTGTAGCCAAGAAACTGAAAAAACAAGTTTCGATTATCCATAAATGAGAATGACGGAAACCATGAAAGAGATAAATGAAGGCCAGATCATCAGGATCCCACTGTTCTGGTTAACATATTTTGCTTAGATACCTAACTAATGTAATAATGACTTCAGTAAATACATAGCATGCTCTTCTTACACCCAAATACTTTCTCAGTTACTAGCTGAAGTAAATCGTTCCACATGAGGGCAGTGGTTCTTCAAGTAGTATGGTACCTTCATTGACGCTGAAGACTAGCAGCAAACACGTAATAGAAGGGAAAGCAAAATTCTGGCCAAGTACAAAGAAATCAGATAAAAGGCAGATAAAGATTCAACTTTCCACCCTCTAGATTTTGGAATTCAGATGCTGTAAATCTGATCCTGAGATGGATGCGCCTTCCAAAGAGCCACAAATCGGCAAAAATTAGGTGAGTGTACTCAAGTTCAGACTGAAATATTACGTACCTCTGAGTTTGAAGTTTGTACTTAAGGAAGTTTAGACTAAAATATATTGACATATATAAATACTGGATGCAAGGCTCAGACTCTGCAAATATAAAGCAGTGCAAACTGCTTAAAAACTAGTGAAGAGTTCCCTCTGTAAAAAATACCCTTCCATTAGAATAGCAGGTGGAACACCTTGTATTAGGGCACTCCAAGAATGAATTTTGAAACAGGAAATGGAAGAAACATTCAACCCATCCCCCTTGACTGCCAAAACTTCAACTAGGTCTAGCAGTCCCCAAAGAATATGGGAGTTGGAACAGGTCTTTATGTTTCCCCTTCCTACCCACTCCTATGGAAGTCACATTTTTAGGCAAAATTCATCCCATAAATATATTTTCCATGGGCACATAAACATGATCAACTTATCTTTGTGTTCATGTCATATACACTGAACCCCATGCAAATTAATTAAATAATCTTGTGTAGGATAATCTTAAACATCAGAAACTGTTTTCCAAAACTTTTAGGAAAGGAGCTACTGCTACAATGGAGTTAAAGAAGACCTAGTAGGCTTAATTTGCCCCGAACTCCTATTTCCTAATGGATAGTTAGCACTTTCCTAATGTAGCGCACTCCTTACCTTATAAACTTTCTCAGAACGTGGTTCTGGGATGCTGGGATCCTCCTCCACTTTCGCTGACTCTTCTTTAAACTTCTCTTGCAAAAACTTCTTGTTGGAACCTTTACTTTCTTCATGTATTACCTCCTGTCCTTTCTTTTTACCTCCCAGAGTTTCTTTTCTTCTTTTCTTTTCATCCATAAGTTGTTCTTGCTTTCGTAATCGATCCTGCTCCTGTTTCCAAGCCTACATCAAACATTAGGAATCCCAAATACTGTGGTTTTCCTTGTATTACAAGATATTTCATATGTGCATACTGAAAGTACAAGTACACAACCTCAAAGGAATCAAAGTTCAAAGTCACCCTAAGACATGTTTTCCAAACGCGTCTAAAGGTTTACAATAATATGCACTACACTGGGGCCTACAAGGATGCTGGAGAGGGACTCTTCATCAGGGACTGTTGTGATAGGACAAGTGGTGATGGGTTCAAACTGAAACAGGGGAAGTTCAGGTTGGATATAAGGAAGAAGTTCTTTACTGTGAGGAAGGTGAGGCACCGGAACCCATTGCCCAGAGAAGTGGTAAATGCTCCATCCCTGGCAGTGTTCAAGGCCAGGCTGGACAGAACCCTAGGGGACACGGTCTAGTGTGAGGCATATCTGCCAATGGCAGGGGGCTGGAACTGGATGATCTTAAGGTCCTTTCCAATCCAAACCATTCTAAGATTTTGCATAAAATTACTGACTCATTCAATTCACAAGATCAGTTATTCTTTAGCAAGGGAGACCTATCAGCTGATTATTAGCATTTTACACATTCAGTCACAAAAGAATCACTTTGTTGTGCACTTTTCCACAATGTTCAGCACAAAATCAGAATGCATCACTGGTATTGTTTATCCCCAAAATGCGACTGAGATAAAATTATCTTATTCTTTTACATAAAGAGGAATGAGGTATCAATGCCAGAATTATCAACTTGTACCAGGAACATCTGAGATTTTTCAGAGTATTTAGGGATTTGCAACATTTTGTATTCTAAGCATACCATAGAACAACCATTTCCGTAGAAGAAACAGTAAGCATTAAGTTACATCATAGGCATTAGTCTAACTTGCACCATTACAGCTCAAGCTGAGTACTCAGTAACTGGTTAACATCATTTCACATCCACATTCCAATATCAGTACTTTAAGTGCAGAGCATTACACACTATAAGAAAAATAAGACATGCTATGCCTGTGAAAAGCCAAAAAATGAAGTACAGAATAAGGGACTACAACATTAATTAATCTAGATATTTGCAGATTAATGGATAGTGCCAATGCTGTATTAAAAAATCTGTGTTTAACTCCTACCTCAGCCAGAAACTGACTGTGTAGACCTAGGTAAGTCAATTAATCTGTAGCCCATGACCATGGACTACATCTATAAAGTCTGATTCTCTGCCAGAAGGGAACTCTGAGGTCATACTTACACTCCTTAATTTCAAAGAGCTCTAGAAAGCAAAAGTAGAAATTGGGTACATAAGAACCTCTATGAATCTGGACCTATGTTTCCATAGCTTTATAACCAGAAAACCTCAACAAGAAGTAGGATATTATCCATAACGCTCATTTCCCAGTACTGCAATTATGAATTGCCTTCTAAAACTATAGTCTAAGTCCAAGCAGTCTTCTCTTCAGAAAATAACATAAGGAATAAACTAAAGAAAACAAGTATACAAAACGTAGCCAAGAGCAGAAAAACTAAGAATCAAGCCTATGCAAGAATGAAGGCTTACCTTCCTAAGAAAGCAGAGTTATTTAGTCCATTTCAGAAACATACTTATTTTTGCCTCACCTTTAGAGAACCTTCTCTGATAAAAGGACCTCTTTCATTGTTGGACTGAAATTCTGGAATGGTCTCCATTATACCCTCAAGTATTGATGTGTTGCCTTGAGAAATGAAGGAGGAATAAATGAGGTTACAAAAATATGAAACCAAAAAGGAAGTACAAGTAAATTATATATACATTTGAAAACAGTAAAAACATAAAAGTAGAATAAGAAATTATTATTTTTTTAATGAAACAAAAAATCTTGTCAGGTTAGAAGAAATTTCTCTCACAACTAGTACTACTAGATAGTCATAAGGGGTGTCCAAATTTGCTAAACAATGTATCAGCATATTTAAAGACTGACCCTGCTTCTTGCTGTTGAAGGCTTTGCTCTTGCAGCAGGTTTGTGTTTTTTTTAGTAGATGAGCAATGTGGAATAAACAGTAAGCTGTATTTATTATTTGTGCTGCTATCATTGTTTCAGAATTCATGTCCAGAGCTTCAACCAGCTCACACTGAACAAGCTCAGTACTGGAGTCAGAGAAGAAAGCGAATAAATGTTGCCTGAACCTTCAAACCATAACTAAAGAAACAACACATCCCCTATTTACTATTAGGGCTTTACAGCATGTATGACTTATGAAAAGGGTATCTCTCTAGGTGTGTAGTTTTCTATCATGCTTGGACACCCAACATTCACCTGCTAGGAAAGATGAAGTATGCTATCAGAAACTTGTAGTTAAATTACTCTGTATTACAAAGTAGAAATTGCAGTGTGGGTTACAGGAGAGTCAGTGTTATTGAAATCACTTAAAGACACTCTTGCCCATCTGCACGTCCCACCCTAGATGTTCACTTCTTTCAGGATGTGAACTTCTTTAAGAATCATATCTTTCAGGAGGCACCAGATGGGCAAAATTCATTCAAGCTCCTGCAACAAACTGCTAGATACAAACTGTGATTTAGAACTCACAACTGTACTTTCTGTTTCCAGACTATAACCTGATGTGCTAACTGGGTTGAGGAATAACATTCCCATTTTTGTAAATGCTAATTGCTAGTACTAGAAGGTTTCAAAAAGCATTCTCAAAGAAGGTGAACAAAGCAAAGGCTAAGTATCAACAAATCATTGTTAATACCATTTAAATATGCAAGTAGACAATTTGGACAGAGGTTCTCTTTTGTCAGGAGTTCGCAGTCTAGTCAATTCCAGTTTCCAGTTTTAGTTTCTAGCCTACAGCTCCTGAACTAAGCTTTTATCATGCCCTTTTAAAAAGGAATTTTCCTGAGCCATGTTGCCAGCTTTAACTACTGCTCATCTCTTCAGTCATCTAAACAGAAATTCATATTTGCATGCAATTCTTAAAGTAAGCCCTCTAAATAAACGCAGCCATCATAAATGTAAATTGACATTAAAGGTCTCAGTTTTCAGAACAGAGGATGATGCAGACTATTTAAATCAGTGTATTTAATTCATTTCAAAACATATTCATGTCCATACAGATGACAAAACAAGGTTACTCTATGAAAAAATATATTCAGATCTGCTCTGAAGAACTTTGCAGCTCAGCAGTCAATGTGAAAAATGAATTTTCTAGGATAAAACAAAAGGACACTCACTTTCAGCTTTCATAAGGAAGCCAGGTTTTTTGACTGTCAATTCAGGAGGTCCTTCTGACATGGCTTTAAGAGATTCTGTTTTCTTAGCCATCTTCTCTTCTTGGTATTTGACTTCTTTCTCTTTCACCCAGTCTTCAATTGAGTTGACCACCAGCTCGAGATAGTTCCTGAAAAGCACAACATTCCTCTATTTATATAATATATATAATATAATATAGTACAATTTTCACTCCTATGATTTTAGGTCAAGCGAGATCACTTGGCTTCTCAGTTTCTTATACAAATATTACTCTATAATATTTGAGAGAAGGCTTGTGTTTGAGGGGGTTTCTAGTTTTACTTATGAGCTGGTACTTCTGCCTGCTTTGCTTAATATATCTTACTGTTTCGGATTTCGGTTATCTTTTTGCAAAGAGGTATTAGAAACTTGTCTTCCAAAGAATGCCCACTCCCAAAGAAAATCCAGGAAGTCAGAAAACACACAGACCTTCAGTTTAAGAAAGGTTCAGACTCATTCTTCTCCCCTCTGCTTTACCACCAGGGTAACTTATTTTCTTAGTTACTCTTAAAATCACAGAATCATAGAATGGCTTGGGTTGGAAAAGACCTTAAGATCATCCAATTCTAACCCCCCTGTGAGGAAGGATGCCTCACACTAGACCATGTTGCTCAAGTCTCTGTCCAATGCAGCTTTGAACGCTGCCAGGGATGGAGCATTCGTCACTTCTTTGGGCAACCTGTTCAAGTGCCTCACCACTCTCACAAGAAAATGTTCTTCCGGATATCTAACCTGAACTTCCCCTGTTTCATATGGCGCCTTGATTGATATTATCTTTTAGAACACATTTCATTTGTTTGTTCAGAAACTGAGGTATAATTCTATTTAATTTCTAGTTCTTTATCTCTGTGACAAGAAAGGTGTTTGGAAATTGCCATCCAAATCCAGATTAGAGAATCAGAGAGCTGTAGCCTGGTGTATATGAAGAATATTCACTCTTAACAGTTAAGCTGAACAGAGCATTGAATGCCAAACAGATCCAGAGTTTGCAGCTGGTACAGTTTGCTGTAGTTGCACTGTGTCACACACCAACAGTGTCTGAAATGACTGCTAAAATAGTCCATGGTGAACAACTGCTCCTAAGGTACAACAAAACCTAGGAGTCTCCTATGCAGTTGCTGTTCAACCCCTTGGTTTACAGTGTTACCATAATTCTTTCAAGTAAAATTCTTCATTTGTGAAAAAACAAAAGGGGCTTTTAAAGAAAGCGTCAGATGCAGTTGTTGTGTCTTCATAATGGTCTGCACTTATAAATTCAAGATGATTCAATTGCATTCAAAAGCTCTGTACTCATTACAGTTTTTGGTTGTGAATATGTAGGTAGCACAACCAGTTCTTGACCTATGACAGTTTCAAAGTATTTATTGCAGCATTACGTTGTCTAAGAGGATATGCCCAGAGTGGAGATGGATATAGTTTGTGTACAGCTTCAAGACACACGAGTCCATCCCAGCTTCTGCAATACAGGGGGAGCCTGTTCTTCCAGACTTACATGGAAAAATGATTGGGGACAAGGTGACCCTGCTTGCTTGTATCTCAAAAAAAAAGTACAAGCTATAAAAACAAAGGTGTTGAAAAGAAAAAGCAAAACTAGGCTGCAACCTAGAGTTGCCAGTACTGGAATAACTTGAAGATGAATATACGTTATAAATAAAAAAGTGATTATTCGCATGGAAAATATTTTAGGGCGATGAAACAGTCATTCAAAGTCAAAAATACATGTTCTATTAATATGTATTCTGATGTCACTACTGCCAATGTCTGACTCAGAATCATTTCTCAGAAAGGACGATTCTTTTCCAGTAACTTGTGTAATATGTTTACTATGAAACAGTACACAAATGTCATTAACTTCGAGCAAAAGAACAGTTTTGATAATGTCTGAATTGATTTGGCTTCCTGATGGAGGGGCCACTTATCCTAACCAGAGTTGAAATGTTCTATACACATGTACCACTGCAGGTACATGTGCCCATACCTTTGGATCCCTTTAGTCAGTACCATCACTGGATTTCACATGCAGACTCCTGCTACCTGCTCTTTTAACAGTACAGTTCCTGAGTTCTACATGAACTATGGGACATGATATCCATAGGGAAGGGTAACTGGGATCACCAGGAGCAAAAGCTGCTACTTTTGCATAAGATAAATCTCTTAAACATAAGATATTTAATATTCCCTTTGTGTGAAAATTTGCTGTAAAGGACCCACTGTAACCAACTGATTAACAGGTAACAGAAGTATATTCCAGACAGCAATTATGGAACAACCCCACAAAGTGGGTCTGTAGTGATGCCAGAATAGGGAAGAAACAAGTAAGCACAGGCAGAGAACTACTAACAGAGAGACAGTCAAGCAGTGTTTGCTGTGTATCTGTAATTCTGTTGTGGTGGAAGTGTAACTCTTAAATATATCCCCAAAATTAAAATCACAGTATTTTTTTTTTATAAAAGGAAAATCAGTAAATTGTTACTAAACTGATAGGGAGTCAGTTATTTCATACAAAGATGAAAACTAGTAATACTACTGCTTAATTGAGAAATAGGGTTGTGCCTGTTTCCATCAACTCAGCAGGATCTGGAAGCTAATTGCATGCAACAGCTTGAAGCACTCCAGGTATTTAAAGACTGTCTTGCACAGAAGTGTTACATTGGAAACATATGCTAGCAAATATTTATGATACTTTGGAAACCTGAAATGATCTACAGCAAAAAGTTGGAGTAAGGTCACAAAATCTGCTGATTATTTAGGAGAGAAAAGACAGGCATAGATGCCACATAACAGAACTGCAGGAGATCCCACAGCTCTTCAAAGATACCAAGTAGCATATAGAGCAGTGACACTGAATATTTCAATAAAAAAAGAGCAAAGTGAAACCTTCTTGTAAGCTTTCATGGCAGTTTAGAAACCTCAGGAACTCCATGCTGCTTTGAAGCAGAATCTGATGAAGGGCCACTGGACAAAGATAGTGCGACCCAAGCAGAAGCTATCCTTAATGTTTAAGCCTTGTTTCCACTGTATGGAAGAGTAAGAAGGAAAAAGCATAGAGCTATTTCATCCTCAACTCAATTATAATGCTTCTACCAGAGAACATGCTTCATTCCTTTTTTGGATGTAAATTAGCCAGTGCTGTTTCGCAGGTATCAAGAGCTATTCCCATTTCTCAATTTGCCTTTAACTGGCTATTTCAATGCTCTGTCACAAGGTGACCAGCCAAATTGTTCTAAGACTCCACAGATGAAGAATTGTGTTTCGAGGAGAAATACTTCCTGAGGAAGTCTGGTTCCTCACTATCTGACCCTACAGACAACATAACAGCAATATACCATCTGGATGACATGTTACTCAGTGTATGTAAATGCTGAGTGACATGTTAGATATGCTGGAGTATGTGACCCAGCCTCCAATGTCTGTTCCAAAAGGGTATGGGTCTCCCATGGGTCTCATACCACCTGTGTCAGCCCTGTGGACACATCTCAGATACACCAGGTATTTAACCTGGAAACTCATTCAATGCCCCCAGTAAGAACGGCTGGCAAAGTAAAAAGCTCTCGACCTCAAAGTTTTGTACAACAGACTTTGAGACCACTGTTGATTTGCCCAGCAATCACAAAACAGCCAGCATTTTCTTCAAGGAACTTTGTGTTTCTGCTGGTAAATCTCTTCTGGCCCTGGTCCTAGTCAATGCTAATGACAACAGCCCCTTCTCATGGCAAATAATTGAAGTCCAAGTGCCTGGAAAGCTAAAATGGACTCACACAATGTTCCCTGACTGAAAGCAAAGACATGAAATCCAATACAAAGTATGTCTTCAGAAAGTCACACTCTGCCTGTTAATCATTCAAACCTGTTCAAATATATAGGTGCCAACAAAAGTTTCCATGAAAAAATTCTCATATGCTGACAAATGAGGGATGTCTGCAGAAAAATGCAGTATGGGGTGTCCACTGGATAATTTGCTGAAATTCTATTTGATAAATCAAATTTAATTAATTCACAAAGCTCCAGAGTGACATGGTTGAAGATAGCTCACCTGTCTCTCCATGGCATTGTAACTTCTTTATATATCAGTACATGGACACATGACCTAATATCTGTCAGCTAGCACAGAAGCTGTATCCACCTCATCATTTATCATTGTTGCAGATCCACATCACCATTTATATCGCTGTTTCAGTGAAAAATGAATAGGTCCACTAACAACAGCTCTAATAGTGGAGATGTCAACCACTTGCATCCTCCTAACTGGCGACAAGGGATTAAGAAGAATGTGGTGTTCTGGGAAAAAAGGGCTTCTAGCACTTCTTGAAACATTTTCCCAGAACACTCACCCAGTTTGTGCACACATAGATGAAAAAAAACTGTTATGTATACTCTTAGACAGAGTTTTCTTTTCAACCTGCTTCACCTGAAGTGTCCTCATCCTCATTTTCTTGATATTTTGTTTAAACCATGCCAGGATATCCCTACTATGACTCTGTGTGTATGTGTGCATTTTTACAGTTTGCAATAAGGAGTCAAATGGAGTTACTGCATGGCTCTCCTCACTCAGAAAAGCTTTGTCTCAACACAATGTTTTTGGTAGAACACTGCATGACATTTTCCACCTGCATTACATGTTTTCTCACAAAGGTATTACATTGTGGTATCTTCTACTATCCCAGCTTTGCCCCAAGCATAGCCATGTAGGCTTTAACTAAAAATGACTGAGAATGAGATAAAACCAGATAAAATAAATTACCTGAATCCAACATTAGAGTGCAATGCAATATCCCAAGTCTCCTGCCACAAACGATATTGATTCATGGGATTGTGAAGAACCACTAGCAAAGAGTTATCTTGGGTATGATAAAAGGAATCAATACATCTATATTCTTGGGATGCAGTATGAAGTACCTGCAAAGGAAAGAAATAAAGGTACATCCTACCTGCAGACAGTAGCTTTCAGCAAAAAGTGTATCAGAACTTTGCTTTCCTATAAGATGTATACAAAGCATCTGTATTCCAGCAATCTGAAGTATTCAGGTAGGTGATATTGAAACTCCTCTGCTATTCATATTGAGAAGAGGCAGTCACTATGCCCCACCTTCTGAGACTGACTATGAATGAAAAGGTTTGGCTAAATAAAAACCAAATATATTTAAATATTAAAGAAATACTTAAAATTCCATAATAAAGTGCTTAAATAATAAATTAAAGCAAAGCTATCATATACCAGCTAAAAAGGAAAACAAATTTACTTTTTTCTTAGCTTGGTTAAGCTTACTTGCCATTCAATTTGCTACTCTCTAACCTGCCTAGCTCTGAGATTTATTGTGTTCAAAATCTGCATTCCGCTCCGTTCTCTACTGCCCCATCATTTGCAATGTTTACATTGTCTGCAGGCTGAAACTTACAGCTCGAAGAAAGCCGCCTTTTAAACTATTGTTTTTACAGAACCATGTAACTCAAATAAAACTGAATTAATTCCATATCAACAAATAATCTTTTTAAACATGAAAACTTTAACAGCAGCTGATGGAAAAAATATGTTCAGATGTGACATGCAGTATCAGGAAATATTCTTACAAAATGTTATTTTCTGTTGCAGTTATTTTCCATTAGAATCTTTTGACTAGATTCCCTAATTATTGACAGTTCCGTCAGTATTATCTATTTATGTTGCATAAGACGGAATTCCCCATGTACTGAAATACATGGCAAGACTTTGAAATTGTGATACTGAGGTGGTGCTGAAAATGTCCAAGCAGCCTTTCCTTCACCCATCTATAGCATGAGTCAGGATCAAATAAAAAATGCAGCATATAAAGCTCAAGGCAGCACAGGAACTAAAACTCCAGTCTTCTCAAGAGAATGCTTCCAACTTAAGCCATTTACACTTGAACTTAACTTTCATATTTTTCATTCTTTCTGAAAGATGAGTTTTAGTCTTTAGCTTGAAAGATTTCTATAAGTGAAGCTTTTGTAGCCTTGAAAGGTTGAAGTACCATTATAACAACATTTTCTATTTGCCCATAAATCATATACTGTATAGGTATTGGCAAAGTGTGCTTTCACACACAATGTGCTAATGAATCCCATAACTGCCAGGAAGGATCACCCCTAAGGGCAAGATCATTTTGTCTCCATCACACGTTTAGCTAAAAGACTCGCTACCAAAAAGACGGCTGCTTTTGGCCAGGCCAAGAAATAAAAACCCATTACAAACAAAAATTCGCACAAGAAGCTGAAAGGAAAAATTAGTGAGGGCTGGTAAAATGTAAAAGAGATAAAACTGGATCAATTATCTAGCAAGATAATACCCTGTACTCTGCAACTGATTTCTTTGTATAGCATTCTGAGGGATGACTGTATGGATAAGATTGTCAGTTCAAAGATACCTGAAGAAGAACATGCGGTGGAAAATGCTCTTCAAAACTCCAGTCTGTCAAACAACGTCTCTGTGTCTTTGTGACTTCTTCTAAGTTTGGGTTTAAGTTGCAGTTTTCCAGACTCACCTCAAAACACACCAGAACAAAATGAGTATCAACATTTCAGTGTCAGTTGTATTAAATCAACTGTAATCTAGTTGACCTACTAGACAGCATCCCATATTATATCACAGTTAATTGCATAATGCTGCACATGTGTAGACCCATATAGCACTATTACCCCCAAAGGTTTTAGGTCTTGGCTTTTTCTTTTTATGGCATATATAATCTGAATATTTTTATTATTAGGTTATATGTTTTTGAGTTCTGTAAGCAATTACAAATATTTAAACATGTCCTATGAAGTCATCTTGAAATTGCTATATTTATCCAGAGCTGTACGGCACACAGGTGTTTCTGAAGATGCCAAACTACAGAGCTTACTAATGTAATACATCTCTCAAACTCTCATGCTAGTGTTTGACCCCTGGTATTCAGTGAAACCCGTGCAGAATTGCCATTAGTAGCTTCACCAAGACCTATCACCTCACAAATCATAGTGATTTCATAGTGCTTAAAATCGATGGCACTACTTGCCAAACATCACAAAATTAACATTTGCAAGCAGCACTGCAAAGGAATCTCCAAGTCCTGGCACTGAACAGTAGCTTCTGTTGTCTTATGCTACAGAGCACAGTTTATTCCATTCCTCACACTTGCCATATCTGAAGTAAGAAAATCCAATTCTTTCTTCAAAACAGGATCAGACAGATTATCTCTTCCATCTTTGCCATTCATTTCTGTATGTCCTGGAAATCGAAAGCAGAATGTTAAGAAATGTTGCAGGAATTTCAATTCTTAAAACTAAGGTCAGAATGATGCAATTTCCCCAGCCTCTCTGATGAGATTGCCATCAACTTGAAGCTTTCTTTTATGACACTACCCCTATAAAGACATGTTCATCTCTGCTAAGCTTCTTTCCTAAAAGAGCACTTTAAAATCCAGGAACAAGTGCCAGACACCAGCGACTGTTATGATAGGACAAGGGGTGATGGGTTCAAATTGAAACAGGAGAAGTTCAGGTTAGATATAAGAAAGAAGTTCTTTACTGTGAGGGTGGTGAGGCACTGGAATGGGTTGCCCAAAGAAGTGGTGAATGCTCCATCCCTGGCAGTGCTCAAGGTCAGTTTGGACAGAGCCTTGGATGACATGGTCTAGTATGAGGCATCCCTGCCCACGGCAGGGTGGTTGGAACTGAATGATCTTAAGGCCCTTTCCAACCCAAACCGTTCTATGATGCTACGAATTATTATTATTATTACCACTATTAATAACAATTATGATATAGAATACATATAACATATTATAATGTTATATGTAACACATAATGATATCATACCATTCTAATATAATTAATCTAGTAATAATAACAGTAGTAGTAATAATAAACAACACTTCACAAAAAACACTGCGATCACTCTTTATCTGTCTTATGCTGACCTTACATAGTCAAAACCATTAAAAATACCCTAAGAAGTGTCCTCCAGACAAAGAACCATTTTTCTGCATACTACCTGAGAAGCAGTAGTAAGCATTGCTTTGCAGAGCTGATATAAAAGCAAGCAAAATCAACTGCTTTGATATTTTTACCTATTTCTGAAAAATGCAAATTTAAACCTTTCAATCCATTTGATTTATCCTGTTCTATAAGCTACTGACCAAATATTGTTTCTGCTGAGGATTCGACCAGTCATTCCATTGTTCCAATGGGCACCTGACATGAACAGGACCTCATGGAGACTTAAACTGTCATATTCTCGTAATTTTAAAAACATAGTTTCCTCTTAGGAGAATTCTTTATAGAGTAATAGAATCATAGAAGAGTTAGGGTTGGAAAGGACCTGAAGAATGCCCTGATTTAGAGCAGAGATCACTAATGCTCTATACCAATTCAGACGTACAATAGAAATATTCTTCCTGGGGAAAAATACCCCAGAAAGTACTTGTTCATAACAGGGTTGTAACCAGCTCAGCTTCCAGACTTATATCCACTTTTCTAGGAAATTTACTGACTGCCTTTAGAAGATTTAAGAAATCTGAAAGCAAACATTTTCTCTTCCTGGTATTTGTTTTTGTGCTGCAGAAGTGTTGAAATGTTGGTGGCTAGGATGTAACTGCAATTATTTAGTATTGTAACTAGTATAAAAATCAAATAAACTAACACCCAAAAAAAGTTCATGAAATTCAGAAGAGAGACAGATAAACAGGATTATTTTTTGTCTACTCCAGCCTTCTAAGGAAAGGATCTCATCTAAGCTGGTTACCTAGACATCTATATTAGGAAAGCATGGGCAACATAATGAACCTAAAGGTACAGCCACTTAAACAGACCTAATTTCTACTTTTCTTGCATCCCAGAAAAATAATCACTTGTTTTTAATGTTGCTTCTTGTCCAACACTGTTCCTTTAAGCAGGCCAACGACTTTACATTACATTAGAACCTGCAGCAGAAAATGCAGAACTCTCAGAAAATTGATTCTGCATTGTCTACAAGAAGTTCACCACATCTCTGTTCCTGCCCTTCAAAACGTTCCTATTCTAATATGAATGATAGTTACAATGCCTCAAATGCTGAAGATATACTAACAGCACAGACTGGAAAGGCAGTAAGAGAAGCTGATGAAGTTGAAACACAGCTCAGACATTCTCTATGATCTTAACTTGCAGGTTTTCACATATTTCTGGCCAAATGCAAACAGACTAATGTGACTGTGAAAACCAGATGTTTAAACTTCTACGTTACAACACCAGTTCTACCATGCTAGCCTTATTCTGATTTCTTTTCATTGGTCTCACTTCCTTGAACACCTAATAGATATGTTCATTTTTTCCCTGTTACTTCTGAATTTGGCCTCAAATTTTGGATGTCAAAACTCCACTGGATCAACCCACATGTGGAAGAACAGGGAAGCCTGGGAGAAAAAAAGTTAAAAGGAAACAGTGTATGCATGGGTAATTACCATGTATAGCACACCTTTTATTTTTTGTCATTTTCAGCTTTTTATAACCCTCTCTAGAGTCCTCATGTGTAAGTTATATATTCATTGCATTTCTTACTACTCATTCACTAGTAATCATCTAATCAACCTGATACACAGAATCACAGAATGATTTGGGTCGGAGAGGACCTTAAGATCATTCAGTTCCAACCCGCTGCAATGGGCAGGGACGCCTCACACTACACCGTGTCACCCAAGGCTCTGTCCAACCTGGTCCTGAACACCGCCAAGGATGGAGCACATTTACTAATTCTTTGGGCAACAAGTTCAAGTGCCTCACCACCCTCACAGTAAAGAACTTTTCCCTTATATCCAGTCTGAATTTCCTCTGTTTCAATTTGAACCCATCACCCCCTGTTCTGTCGCTACAGTCCCTGATGAAGAGATCCTCTCCAGCACTCCTGCAGGCCCCCTTCAGACACTGGAAGCTGCACTGAGGTCTTTATGCAGCCTTCTCTTCTCCGGGCTGAACAGCCCCAACTTCCTCAGCCTGTCTTCATACAGAAGATGCTCCAGCCTCTTGATACATCCCTCTGTGTTTGTTAATGACTTTGTAAAGACTGGACTGCCATCATAACTCAGAAGAGCCTTTCTTCAGAAAGATAATTAAGCATGTCTTCTGTATTATAGGTCTATGAAATATCTTTGATGTAATAAACCATAAACCAGTTTTTCAACAAATATCATTTTAGAGAGCTGCTTGCACAAACTTAATGTTGTCATATAAAAGAGATAGCTATAGTCTTTACCCAGTATTCCTACATAGCTACTCAAAGTACAGACTACACAATACTTGAAAATTCAAGTGGTTTTTTTTTCTGGTGATTTGTACCAGGGGAAAAAAAAAAAAAAATCACAGCCCTGCAAGAGCAAATGAAATGGCAAAATAAATAATGGATTCACATTCTTCAGGAGTAATGTAAACAGAGGGTTTTTTTCCAAAGCCTCTTGGAGATTCCCCATTAAGCTTCTTTTCCATAATGAAGAGTTGTCTCAGCTGTCTTGCAAACCTGGCTGTATTATCCCAAGGGTTATAAGACACTTCACAATTACCTCCAATCATGGATCCAGAGCTCTCCAGGAGACCAGAGTCACTTGGCCCAGTCAGCCTCAGGCTTTCAAAAGTAAACACTCTGAAGGCCCTTTCTACTTCAGCCCGACTCAGAAGTTCTATAAAAGAATTACAACCATTAACTGAAAATGTCCTTATGGCTCAGCAGAAGATAAATAGAAGACTATGTAAGTGTATTGTTCTTGGCAACTCTGCACAAGCCAACAGCAATTTCCTCAACAGTATTGGATCAAATTAGGTGAGCTACATTTTACACTGCATTCAAAGTTGAATGCTTCCAAAGTGCAAAATGATATGCCTGACTTTTAATCCATCTTAAATGAAGTGCTTCCTACATCTGAATACCTCCCGGCTCATTAACTTTCTATAAATGATGTTGGTTTTAAAATACTGAGTAGACTTTATTGAACCAGTTAACAACTGCTTCAGTTAATGAAAAGTTTTCCATTGTAGTATGGTTTTTCATTATCTGTAGCTCTTAAAACAAGTATTAATTTTTCTGTCCTCAGTCAAGATTTTTAATTTATTTTTTAATAATTTTTATTTTAATGATTTACATGGAAGTATGCAAGGTGCAAAAGGAATAATAAATCCTATTTATAGTTGTATGCATTGGTGTCCATATAACAATAATAATCATGAGAAGCTTTGAGTTTTAAGGAAGGTAGTTCAGTGCCCAAGTCATCCAAAGAGTATCTTCAGTTTGAAATCTTTTCTCTTTATGGCAGTTAAACAACTAAGCATGTTACACATCTTGAAAATGTTGGATATCTCCTATTCAGATCAATCACCTTCTTGCTAAAAGCTACATTAACATTTGGGAGAGCTTGGCCACATATTATGGTCCAATGATGACCACCAAATAAGATACCCATCAGTCAGCATGCTACAGCAATACAGACTACCTCAATAGTTCAATGTCCAAAATGAACACACCAATAACTAGAAACAATGCAGTGAGTGCAAATTAATCCAACACAAGGGATTTCAGGACTGAATAGCTGGAAAAGTACCTTCAAATGCTGAGCCTTATATGATGGCATAAATGTAACCAAAGGGATTTGGATGTTTGTGCTTCTTAGTAACCTAAACCTCTGACACTACCTAAGGGTATTTATGTAGTCTTTGGGATTGTTTCTCAGCATATGTCATGGTGGTATGCACACTCCAAGAAAAGGTAACTGAAGAAGCGATTACAGCTGAAAAAGTGAATGTATTCTTGGTTTGATAAAGGGACTATTACAGAAGCCACTTCATTATTGACACCAACAGCTTCCACCGAATACATTCTAAAAGCCATTCACAGTGCAATAAAAATCTTCTGAGATATATGTGCATTTTACTTCCTAGCATCGAAATAGCGATAATAGTTGTAACTTGTACAACTTTTTTTTCACCTCAGATTTAGTAAGTGCTTGTGTATTTGTGAATATAAATAGATAAAAAAGGTCTAACAGCTCTTACTTATACAATATTTAATACTTGTATAGCTTTTCCCACTAACCAGGAAACTGAGGTTTAAAGTTAACCCTAACTTGTGTAGTAGGCTAAGATATAAGCAAGAATGGGAAAATGGGAAATTCTGCAAATGTTTAAGGGAAGTAAAAAAACTTGTCCCCATATTCCTGCTATTTAATAAGATGATCAACTAAATGGAAAAAAAAAGAAAAAGAAAAAAGGAATTTTTATCAATGCAAAAGATGATCTCTTTACCACTGGTACAGTAACGCATGAGTTCGTGAAGACGGGCCAAGCGTTTAGGGTTGTTTTCAGTTGAAGGAAGGTTTAACTGGATAAGTTCTGTAAGAGGAAGTTTATCCATCATTTCCCGTTCAATCTTTTCTGGATTTAATTTCTCCGGGACCTGGAATAAACCCCAAAGTTACCAGAATTAAAGTAAATCTTCACACTAGTGGATTTCTAAAATATTATGTTTGAATAAGGAATTCTTCTTATAGTGAAAGATATAGGCATGTGCTTAAGTCAGTTGGACTTAAATTTCAGCATGAGCACACAATGTGGTTTTGAATTATGGTGTCAGGCATTTTAGGCAGAAAAAAAAGGAGATAAGAGAATAACTTACAGCACAACTACAGACACTTGTTAGAAGACATCTGCCTTTGCTACCTAGACTCAAAAATTCTGGAATATAAAAACATACACTGATCTATTCAGACAGGCAGTAGGTCCCTTTCACATAGCTTTCAGCTGGTCTGTGCTACTTCTCATGGTAATGAAGTCTGTAAACTCATTTATCAAGTCTGTGACAGCATCATCCCTACATACTTAAGGATTTATCTAAAAAGATAAATATACATACCAGTAAGCACTGGCATCTTCCAACTTTGTTCTTTTTAGTATTAAACACTTTACTTTTTAAATTAAACAATTTAGTATTAAACACTTTTTAGTATTAAACACTTTTTTAAAGTACCTTTTTCTCAGACTGTATCTTCCAAATATTTTTCCTCTATCCACCACTCATTATTGCGCTATCCATTCCTCATTGTGCTACATCCTGAACTTCCTCTTCAGCAAGTATATCATACGCATCAAGTATATGCCTGCTAAGAGCATCTCTCTCTGTGATTACTCAGTCCTGCCTTCTGCTTGAATGCCTCCTCCAACGTATCAAGCTCAATTTGTTTCTGAATACTGTTATAATCACTTGTTGTCAAAGTATTTCATAGACAATTTCTAATTCATGAAGCCAGCAGACACTCCTTAACTGTGAAATCTAGAACTGTATTACCACTTGTTTTATCTTCAGAGGATTGTCAAAGTTTAATGGCAAAACTACACCTTGGTGTGTTTTGGTTCACGAAGTCTGGAAGCTGTTACTTTGCAATAGTTCCAAATCTTGCAGTCTTTGAACATTTCTGCCTTTGTTAGAATTTGGCAACATCTTGGTTATACACTCTGCTTCAACTATTAAGCCAACCTGAATACACTTGTTTTCACTAACAACCTTTATGTCTTTTCTCACATTTCTCTACATCTTGGTATTTAATCTAGTCCAAATGCTGTATCACTATTAGAGAGTTAGTAAGTAATTTTCCAGTTTCACCAGTGTTTAATTACAGTAAATCAGAGTATTGTAGTATCTTTCATCTATGCCAAAGGCTAAACATTCTTAATAACGCCAACAAATCACTGAAATCACTATCATGCTCTGTCTGTGATGTGTCCTCTGTCAGTAGCAGTAACTCATCACTCCTTAAGCCAACTAAATATGTTAGTGTGTCTATCTCAGGAGGAAAGAATGTAGGCTACACTGGTTTGCTTTGGAAAAAAACATCCTTTTTAGTGCATTGAGTTTCTACAGCCTGTGGATTTTAGAACTGTTTATATATGACAGGTGGCACCGTACCTTCAGCAGATGCAACCGCTGAGCCAGGGTATCATGGTAGTTAAATAAGAGAGGATACTCCAAGGTGACAGGTTTTTCTCCACTGTAGTTAGGTGAAAAGTAATCATATAGATTCTGTTTTTTTAAAAAAAATAGAAGGATGCATTAAACAGCAATCATGAGATTTATTTGTCATTTGAGGAAATGAACCAAAGACAACACAAACCTTTTTTTCACTTTTAGAAAGTGAAAGAGAAGGAAGAACAGAAGCTATATGTTCTGCAATGGCAGGATGTAGCCCATCTGCCCGAGGCTCTGGTACTACCAGACTAGGTGGTGTAAGGCCTTCTTCACTTGCGATAACCTGGCAAAGATGAAAGTTGTTAGCTTTCATTACAGTCTGACTGCTTCTTAACTTAAAAACTACCAAGCAGACCTGCTTATAGCCAAACACACAGCCACAAATTTTGTCAGGACTATAGCAAAATGCAACCTTTCATGTTAGCTCCTGCCCAAAACAAAGATTACAGAAAACAGAATTAAATATTTTCTCCTATTACTTGCTTTTGGAAGGGTAAGAAGAAACATATTTCCAACTCGAAATGCTAATGAACACAGATAATGAAAAACTGATTGCGTATCAGGTGTTGGACTTTATTTTGGGTGTTTTCGCCTGGGTCTACTTTCAGATTAAACTGGAAAAAGTAAAAAAAAAAAAAAGAAAAAAGAAAAAATTGTATTGAAATTTTCTAAAAGGAGGAGGATTTCCAAATCATGCTGTGGGGCTCTGCTAACTCCTAGCTTGTGCCTAAACTCAACAGAAGTCAGCTCTGCCTAGCACGAACACCAATATACACCACTTTAATGTTAGGCTTCCCTTAAGACCTTTGTACTGAGTAAAATAGTGCAAGTTCACAATCACTAACATTGTGGCAGGACATGAAAAATATATATACTGACTTAGCTAAAAAAAAATACTTTTTTTCCCTCATTTGATTATATCTGATCTGTAATCTTGAAAGAAAATAATTCTAGAATAACACTGTATATACAGGGTAGGTGCACAATACAAAAGAAAACCAAAGATGTCACTTGAATTGTGACTCCTTTGTATTGAACCACCTTGGTCAATGCCTCAGTCTTGTATTTCTGGCTGAAACAGACGGATGTATTGATCTCTGATCAGTTCATTATACCACGTCTAAGCAGAATTACCCTCAGGAATTGTAAAGAGAATATTCTCACCTGTTCCAACATGCAGTTCAGCATTAACGGTACAGAAAAGCATTCCTCAGGAATCTGACTCAGCAAGTCATTGTAATACCTCATGTCCACAGAAGTATCCAAAAAAGAAGCTGTTATAATAATAGATAAGACATTATGAACTATTTTTTCAGAAATGCCAATTTCTATTACCAATTAGTTTGATGTTCAGACAGTTTTTCTCAGAAAGGCTAACAAAGTCCACCCCTATAGAGCTCATCTATCTCACTGTGACTAGGAACAGAGAGAAAAACTGATTTCTAAAGAACTTGGTTATCACCACTGCAGTTTCTGGAGACTTTCACAAGGTATTCACCAAGAAACTACTCTCACAACACTCAGTCACATCTTCAGCTTACTGCACAAATCATGTCAAGGATTTGCGCTCAGGTGAATGACAGAGTGATGAGTGCTTTAATCCTTTAGACATACCCTGTGACAGAGTTGGTGTTGGAAGAATTTCTCCTGCTTGCCCTTTTTTCTTTGAAGTTGTAAACTGTGATACTGACCGTACCTAAAGGAACAAAAATAAAGATAAATCAGATCAGAACCAGTTGAACAAAGAAGGATTGCACAAATAAGTGGGAGAAATTTAATGATCTTAAAGGTCTTTTCCAGCCTAAAAAATTATTTGGTTAATTTAGCTTTGGTTTTGCTAACCAAGGACCAGATGCTAAACTTCTACATGGCTAATATTATCAGAGGGAAATCCCATTTAACTCTCAACAGAACAAGACAGCAAGAATATAGTCTTATGAAGGCCTTAAATGAGCATTCAGTAGTACTGCGACAGATGGAGTAAGCCCATTTTTCCCTGCCACTAGTACGTGTCCTAATAAGCCACTTTCTTCTGCCCACTGATGCTTTTGTTTACCATGACAAAACAAGGAGGCTGATCTTGCACAGAACTAAACCTTGTTTTGACACTTCACAGATCTGCAAGAAGACACAGTGCCTCTGTGCAGGCATGTTGAGTTTTCAGCCCCAAGCCGGGGTCATCATAAACTATTTGAGGAATTTTTACACCTGTGATACTTTACGCCTGTATGAACCTTTAAATTTCCCTTTTTCTGTTTCCCCAATATGCTTATCTTCCCCCCCTCCCCATTCTTGGAGGTTTTAAATGCTGAAGTAGAAAAATCCCAATTTTATTCACAGAAAATGACACATGGAGTGATGGCCCAAGGGGAATTTTTGAGTGCAGAATTAAAGATAGACATTTCTAGCCTACAACTAGTTCTTCTTAAGTAGAAAAGGATCCTTGCCTCAAATTCAGGTGGTTGTGTCAATTTGCTCTCTGATAACGTAGGCACATAAGTAAACATGGTGTTTTCCAAGTAGTTACGATGCTGTCTTCTCCAGTCCAGGCAGTCATACATTAAAAAAGCAATGCTTTCAAACACCACAGTGCCAAATGTAAGCTATGACAGAAAATCAGATACAAAGGATGAAGTTTGCATACAAAAGTATCACGTAACTTAGCCATGTAAGTCCTTCGCTCTCTAATCAGCAAATCTGCAGCTGTTTAAAAGTCTTGCAGGGGATTTTTCTTTTTCTCCACTAATTCAAAATGGTTTAGAGTTATTCTATGAAAATAGAGCTTCCTCATTTTAGTTCAGCTATAATATAGCTGCTTGCAGAATATTCTCCAGTAGAAACACTCCCTGATATGATGTGATGATGGGAAAGATATAAAAGATAAGAAGTTTTTTCCAAAACAGGCTGAATATTCTAACATGAAATCAATAATATAAGTAATGTTGTAAGTAGCAAGCCTACACATTTCCTCAATTGAGGCATTTTTAGTGTCTGCCTTGAAAACCATTGTGGATTTAGCCAAACTTGGTTCTGATCCCCTCAGGATCAAGTGTACTTCCTGGTTCACCAGACTGTTTATATACAGGATCTAGTGTACAATAAATAAGTGTTAAGAGGATGTAATCTATCCTTTAATCCTAATAACAGAGACCACAAATACAGGGGGCTGAATTATGGCATATTGCTTTATTTCGCTTTAGCAATTTATATTTTCTTACTGCTGCCATTGTGGATTGAAAAATATTTGACCCTTCACCTCACTATACTTCAGAATCTGGCTGGGAACAATTCCTACTGCTTCACTTTCTCTTGCAGTGCCAAATAATAGTTCTGACTCAGCAGATGATAATGAGTAATATGCCAGAGCCATGCTTTGGGTAGGACAAAACAAAGAGGTACTGGGTATGCTAAACCAGCATCTTCTGTCAAAAAGCATTCTCACATCCAGTTTAATTTAGTTTCAAGTGAATGTTCTGAAATACAGTAAATTGACCTACTGTTATGAAGACAAAACTATAATTTTGGTGTTATTTTATACAGACATCTGACTCTCTTAACGAGATCCAAATTGGGTCTATGTAAAGATGCTGAATAAATTTAGTATCTTGAACTGTTTAAAAGCTCTGCTGCTGTAGCCTACAATATTAAGAAACTCCAAGTCAGGTATTTTTTATGCAAAGGACTCTTTGTGAATATATGCTGAATAAACTTGTTTGATACAAGAAAATAATTTCTTATCAGGATTACAGACAGCACTGGTTCTGTTTCATAGAAGGCTAAGATAAAATTCCTGTTGTATCTAAACTGTTGTAAATGTTACAAGCCCCAAAGCATGCCGTGTGTTCTGAAAGCAGAATCTACTGACCAACATTTCTCTGTCAGACCAATCAGGGGGAAAGGCACTCTCCTTAACTACGTGATGAAGTCTGGCAACATCAAAGAGACTTGATCCAGGCTTTCCACTGTTCAGAACTGGTTCCAGGTATTTCCAAAATGTTTCCAGATCTTTGATAGCTTTATCGTTCTTTCTCTTCTCTGCTTCTATAACTAAAATGTGCAATTATTAGATAAATCACAGTACAATGCCCTTTTACACAAAGCACAAATCATGTATTAGTATATATTTAATTATAGGGTGAGCCTTATTATTACAGTTTTATTGGTGTGGAAGCTGGAGATTAAAGTACAGTCTGACTATGGATAGAGAACCTAGAAGTTGTATGGTTTCCTGTTTCACTGCATTGTGATGATCAATTTTCAAAGATGCTCAAGCTACTGCAAAAAAAGAAAATTCTCCTTGATGCCAAACTTACAGTCACACTCTGGAATCTACTATAGCCTAATTTGAGAGACAAGGACACTAAACTTGCAGTGACTTGCTTTCATTTGGATTTATGGGTGCTCATCACTTCTAAAACGTAATTATGAAGGCTAAATACCTCACTTGTGTATTTCCAGGGGCCCCATGGTTTTAAAACAAAACAACTCAGTGAATCATTCCCCCTTATCCTGCTACAGGCCCTTGTCAAAAGCCCCTCTCCAGATTTCTTATAGGCTCTTTAGGCACTGGGGGCTGCTCTAAGGTCTCCCCGGAGCCTTCTTCAGGATGAAAAAGCCCCACCCTTTCAGCCTGTCTCCATAGGAGAGGTGCTCCAGCCCTCTAATCGCCTCCTTTGAACTCACTTAAGCAGGTCCACATCCCTGTTGTGTTGGGGGCCCCAGAGCTGAATGCAGTACTCCAGGTGGGGTCTCATGAGAGCCCGAGTCCTTCTCAGGGCTGCTCCCTCCATCCGTTCTCCGCCCAGCCTGTATTTGTGCTTGAGATTGCCCTGACCCATGGGCAGGACCTCACACTTGGCCTTGTTGAACTTCATGACGTTTGCACAGGCCCATTTCTCAAGTGCGTCAAAATCCCTCTGGATCCCTTTCCTCCAGCATATTGACTGCACCACGCAGCTTGGTGTCGTTGGTGAACTTGGTGAAGATGCATCAAATCCCACTGCTCATGTGGCTGACAAAGATGTTGAACAGGATTGGTCTCAACACTGACCCTGAGAGAAACCACTCGCCACTGATCTCCACTTGGACTTTAAGCCATTGACCACAACTCTTTCGAGTGCGACCATCCAGCCAATTCCTTACCCACCGAGTGGTCCATCCATCAAATCCATGCCTCTCCAGTTTAGACACAAGGGTGCTGTGCAGGACAGAGTCAAGTGCTGCATTCAAGTCCAGCTAGATGATGTCAGTCACTCTTCCCTTATCCACCAACTCTGTAGCCCCATCCTATAAGGCAAACAAATTTTTCAGGCATGATTTGCCCTTAGTGAAGCCATGATGGCTGTCACCAGTCACCTTCATCTTGCATGTGCCTTAGCATAGTCTCCAGGAGGATCTGCTCCATGATCTTGCTGGGCACCACGGTGAGACTGACCAGCCTGTAGTAACCTGGGTCTTCATTTTGAAGCTTTTTAAAAATGGGAGTTATGTTTCATTTTCCAGTCAGCAGGAACTTCACCAGACTGCCACAGCTTCTCAAATATGGTGGATAGTGGCTTCTCAACTACATTTGCCAGTTCCCTCAGGGCCTGTGGATGCATCTCTCCAGGTTCCATGGACTTGAGCACCTTCAGGTTCCTTAGATGATTTTGAACCCAATCTTCTCCTACAGGCAGTTCTTCATTCTTCTTGTCCCTGCCTTAAGTATATTTTCACCATGTAAATACTCTCAGAATGAATTAAAGTCTTCAAGAATCACTAGATGTGACAGGTCACACATTTCCAGCAGAAATGGGGAAAAATTAATTGTGCTTTGTCAGGCTGAGAGATTGATCTGAGCTCTCTCAGAAAAGCTGAATTAGTAGTGGTACACCTACTGGGCTCTAGAGGAACAGAAAATTAACAGTAGGAAAGGGTAC
Source organism: Psilopsiagon aymara (assembly GCA_024733675.1). NCBI lineage: Eukaryota > Metazoa > Chordata > Aves > Psittaciformes > Psittacidae > Psilopsiagon > Psilopsiagon aymara. Next base: position 10,013 of record JANRGW010026324.1, on the reverse strand, counting down.
TAACAGTGCTTGACTTGTTAACCACAAAATGAAAGTCATTAGGGGATGCAAACACTTGGGAAGGAAAAGGAACATGAAAGCTATGGTCCCTAAATCATGACTGATGTGTATTCATGCTAAGAACAACAGGAACACTGTAACAGAATGGCATTTACAGGTTAACTGCTTCCTGCTTAAAAATTTCTCTGTACATTACAGAAATAATCAACCACAACTTATTTTGTAAGTCACTGAACTATGAAATACTTCAGTTAATAACTGCTCCAAGGCACAATCAACTATACCTGTATCAATGTAGGCAAACATTTGTCTTAATATAACTTTAAAAACCTCAAAGACTCAATAATATTCCTACTCAGACTACTTCAATACTCTACTAACCTCACCTGTGGAAAGCTTCTACCTGCTCCATTCTATTTCCTCGGCTGCAATTCAGACACTTTATTTTCTGTCCTAGCCTTTTACGAACTTGAAAACTTTTATCACTTCTCCACTACATTAATCAGCCTTCTCTTCTTAAACTTAAGGATAACAACTTCGGTTTTTTCCTCATAAGTAAAATTTTATAGATCCTTAATAATCTTTTCCATCATTTGGAACTTTTGTGATTGGCACATATTTCATACAAGGTCTTACCACACCATTGATTTGCTTGATCAGATTACTTCAGGTATTTTTAGGACATATTCTCACTTATAATCTGGAGATTTGCATTTGAACCTCATCCCTTTATTCTAATACCCATAACAATACCTAATAACACCGGACACAGCACAAATTCCCTTGAGTCAACTCCATACATCCCATTTGAGGGTAAACCTTTAAAAGTTACTCTACAGAGGCCAAAGTTTTTGAATGAGATTGCACCTACTATGGATTTATTTTCATCTAGACCTACCTTGCTCACTGCAGGCTACGTGAAACAGCCTTATTAAAATCCAATCATACAACACTGACTATTCCTCTGCTCAGAAGGCCAGTACTTAATTTTGTAAGGAAATTAAACTTGTCTGACATGATTTGCTCTTGAACTGCATATATTAGGTGTTACTCATCTCCTCATTCTTTTTTTAAGTGGTTATAAATTATTTGTTCCAGTATTTTTCCAGAAACAGAAGTTATGCAGATTACAGAGCCTTGGCTATTTGTGCTCCTTTCCCTCTTCCTCACAGCTCTTTTTCCACTATCTCACTTGCTTTTTATGAGTTCTCAAATAGAAATGAGAATGGCAGGCAAATCTTTAAATGGAGTACAATGTAAGTTAATCTGAATCAGCTGATCTGAAAAGTTCTCTGCCTTATCTAAGCAGCAGTTATTTTACCTATTCCTTCACAACTGGAGGATGAATCTTTCTGCTACTAGCATTAATTGTGGTTACTTAAAAGTGTCACTTGTCTTGAATGGTATTTATAGTGAAAACAAATTACAATCCCCCCAACCCAATTCCAACAAGAAGTACATGCCGACAAGAAGTACATACCGACAAGAAGTACATAAAACCCCCCCAAACACTAACCACTGACGATCCCCTCAGAATACCTCCTGGCAACTCTTCCTCTCTGTTGACCAGCAAACAAATATTTAACTTGTTCCTTCTCCTGCACCCCATTTTATGTCTTGCCATTTCTGATTTTGTGCTAATAAGCTCATAATAAGCATATATTCTCATTCCTAGTGACCTGAGCTATTCCTAATTCTTAAATGCTTTCCTGTATCTGAAGTCTACAAAGAACGGCTGTTTTAGCCAAGCTGTTCTTACTATGCCACCTGTCCTTTCTTAGTAATGGGGAAAACTTTCATTATTACCTATAATACTGCTTACACAAGATACTATCATGTAGATGCACCTTTTTTTCCCCTTTAAAATTCCCTTGCAAATTTTCCTTAATAATTATCTAAGTTTACTAAAGTCTTCCTGCTATTATACATACAAGACAAAGAAAAGATAGTATCACTTTGGAAATATTTGGGGAAACCTGTCCCTGTCCCTTCATCCCCAGTAGGTGTTACAAACACAATGAAATTGAACAAACCCATGCTTTCTGCTCTCTGCACTTCTAGCTATTTTCTAGTAAGTTATTACCTTCAAATTTTGCACAAACACAAAGCACAGAGAGGGAGAAAAACACATCAAGAACAGTCTTTACTTGGATATATAATAGCCTCTTTTCTGTACAGATTTTGTTCCTATGACCAGATTACCTTCAGCTGACTGTGAAGATTCTTCTTTAAGTTTAGTTGCTCCCAAGTATGTCTGCAACGGCTCGTAATTCTCAGAAGAAATTCTAATTACACTTGAAATGCTAATTCCAAGCTCAAACATCACAAGCAACAACTGAAGGTTGTGAAAATCCAGAATTATAAAGTAATGATGGGCACCATCTTCTGGTTCATCATCTATTCAAAATGCAATAAAATCAGATTAATGACAAAGACATGGAATAGCTAAATAAATTCTGGTTTTGCTCGACTATATAGGGATACTGCAAATTAAGGTCACAGAAGCAGCTCTTTTGTAACCTCAGCAGGATGATTACACGTAAGTTTCAAAATATCTGAAGCAGGCCTAAAAGGATGCTGGAGAGAGTCCCTTCATCAAGGACTGTAGTGAAAGAACAAGGGGTCAGAATGATTGATCCCATGGACTGTATGAGTCAGTAATTTTATGCAAAATATAGAATCATATATAGATAAAAAAATAAATATAGAATGGTTTGGGTTGGAAAGGACCTTAAGATTACCCACTTCCAACCCCCTCCATGGGCTCACACTAGACCATGTCACCCAAGGCTTTGTCCAACCTGGCCTTGAACACTGCCAGGGATGGGTCAGCCACAGCTTCTCTGGGCTCCCTGTGCCAGCGCCTCAGCACCCTCACAGGGAATAATTATTTTTCCTATATGTAACCTAAATTTCCCTCTTTCAGCCTGAAGCTATTCCCCCTTGTCCTAGCACTATATGCCCTTGTAAGAAGTCTCTCTCCAGGTTTCCTGTAGGCCTTCTTTAAGCACTGGAAACGGCTATAACGTCTCCTTGGAGTCTTCTCTCCTCCAGAAGACTAAGATGATCACGTGATGCAATTCATCTAGCATGGTTGTTTACCCTAAGACAAGAGAAGTTGCCTATTGAAGCTCCTGTATTTCTCCATCAACTATGGAACACATACAGTTAGTGTAATTTTACATTCTATTTAGCATTAAGATTTTTTTCTGAAGCCTACTATCACAAAACACTTTAAAGTCCTTTAGCTAATCCTAAACTCACAGGACTCATTCACCCAAGGGACAAAAAGAAGGGCAGAAAAAAAGGTAGCCTGGCACTGACATCTACCTGTGCTTAGATAGAGAGTCAGAGCTGTGCAAATGCTGCTACTACCTGGAGCAGCAGGCTAGTAACACTGCTGTCTCTTTCCTTGTAACATTAGGTAAACATAAAAGAATTTAGGAATTAGGAGAAAGACTGCCTGAGGAAGCAGCCACCACAGTCCACTACATAAACTGCACAAAGCAAAAGCAAAACCAGAAGCAAACTAGTCCATTATATCACTGCTAGTACTGAAACTGAACTACATATTTTGATGCCCCAGTTACTGCAAAGGAAAAAGCATGAGCACGAAAGAATCACTGAGCATTAATGAGTACTAACAAAAAAGACAGATAGCTGCATAGCCACTTAAAGATCCAAAAATTCCAGTGCATACATGTCAAAGAGAAGACTGCCTACCATTAAACAGCTATAATTAGGATTATGTTGATAATAGTCAGTTCTAATAATCAGTGACTAGTTCATACTCAAATGATGAAAGACAGCAACACAAGTAATCTCAAGTTTACTCAAAATCAGAACTATTCCTTTCAGTAAGGTGATAATGTACTAGGGATGAATGATAAAAAGACTGTTAACCACCAGAAAAAGAAAAAGACTGCCTCTGAGTTCAAGACATGGTCAGGTATAAGTAACAGCTCAGACTACTCTCATGTAAAAACTGTGGCATTTCTCTCTTTTGGCTTTTTTTGCTTACTACAGTTACATTAAAGCAACTATAAAGAGGCCAGGTTAAGATTGGATATTGGGAAAATCTTCACTGAAGGGTTGTCAAGCATTGGAACAGGCTGCTCAGGGAACTGGTGGCGTCACCATCCCTGGAGGTATTTTAAAGACACGTAGATGTGGCACCTGGGGACATGGCTTAGTGGGGGACCTGGCAGTATTAGGTTTACGGTTGGACTCAAAGTGCTTTTCCAACCTAAATTATTTTATGATTCTCTAAAGTGCTGAAGAGTGCTTTAAGGATCATTCAAGGTTCTTCACGTCTTCTGCTTAGACTCTTGTGAAGTATGAAATATGCATAAAGATTTTTAAAGTACTACATTCTCAGTAGAAAAGTTTCATAGATCTCTATGTTCTTGACACTGAGAAATGGAGCTGGCACCACCCTGTCCCAAGGTACAAATCAAAGCTTCAGTGTGAGGTCCTTGAGAACCTTAACTGCCATGTTCTCAAGAAAGGGTAGAAAATCCTGACAGAGTTGTTTCACCACACTTAATGTGCATTTAGAACAGCCTCCAGAAGTTTTGGCAGTACTTAATTTTCTCTTGGTATGGACATCGAAGTAGAACTGTGATGAATAAAGAAACAATTACCTCTCCATAAAACAATAGTTAATGTTTTTTGTGTAGCCTAGATGAAGTGCTTGAGGGGTGCTGATCTTCTCAGGGCTACAGGTTCCTCCTCACCGCCTTCCTCAACACAACCAGAGGAAGTAGCAAGGTCAAGTTTCCTTTTTAGGTAGCTCTTTACCATCTTCAGACTGGAAATCAATCCACTGAATACATGCTCTGTATGAGTCAGAATCAGTTTGTTTATTATTAAGACCAACTGTGTGGATGCACAACAAATGAGGTGAATTGTTCAGAATGGCTTCAGCTCAGTACAGTCAGGACTGTAAAATTACATACAGAACAAGTGACCAAGCATAAAATAACTCAACTTCTCCTTTGAGGCGATCTGCAGCTACTGCTGTTTTGTAAATATCCTTTTGATTAGTGTGACAAATCCAAGTCAACGAAATCAGAGTTTAAAAGCAGTGCTAGCAGCTCCTAATATAAAAATACTAAGCATACTAAACAAAGGATCTTTGCATGGCTATTAGTTTTTGAAGGGAATTTGTGTTTTCATTACTTTATCTTTTCATTGACTGTGACTAGGAACACAGTAAAGCATGGATAACTTATACAGGTAGCTGATGTTTCCTGCCCATCCCTCAAGGCAGTAGGGGGGAAAATGCTAGAGCTGGTAAAACTGTTTCTACAGGGCCTAGTGAAAACATATTAATACTTACACAAAGGCACTCTCTACTGCACATTCTGTACCGATTTTAGTTAGATGACACGAGTTGCCTACATCACTTCAGCTTGGATTCTTAAAGATGACAGTATTAAAAGCTACGCACAAAATAGCTACTGTTCTGTTCTTTTGTACTTTTATCAGCTTCACTAAGATTCAAACTTGCTCTAAACACCTGGGCTGATGCTTTTAAGACGCTTGAAGAGCGCCTCGATCTGGAATAAGACGTACATGCAGGTCTGCTGAAAAAGTGAGGAAAACCTGCAGCAGTTCAACTAGGGAACAGCAGGTACGCATAATGCATCCAAAAAACAGTACGTAGCTCAAACATATTACAATCCAAATCAAACGTAACTGTGATCTCATAAGGAGAGCTATGCATATTCTCCAGTATTTTTTGGTCCAGTGAAATTTGTAACCATGGGTGCTATGCATTAAAAGATAAAGATTTTCTTAGCACTTGTTAGCATATTATTCTTTACCTTAAATAGTTCATTTCTGAAGTAGATTTATTTAGGTCTCAGTCCTATTTACATGTTTTTATGAAATCGTAGTGTTCTTCCTATAGAACCTGGCTTCATCCCCAAACAATGGTATATAGCTTTATTATACTTCATAATACAAGGAGAAAGCCACCTTTGGATACTTTGGATACACAAACACATTTAGTGTGCATTCTGAAAGGTTTTCTGTAGCATTTGTTTAGTCATTTTCTTCTAGTCTTACACATGCTAAAATATTTTGATGTCGACATGCCACATATGCCTCATCTGTATTTTATTTCTTGGACTGCACAATCTATCCTAATGCTGAGCAGAACACAGTACCCTTTCCAAATGCAGTGGCAATGCTTTAATATTGCCACATAAATCTCAACTTTTCAACATGCTAAAAAACAAAGCTAGAAGCTAGGATGCAAGATTTCCAACAAGTTTATCAGGAGTATATCTGGTTTTTACATACCAATGTATTTGACTTCCTCTTCCACTTTTCCCCTTCGCTTCAACTTGGTTTTCTTTTTAACAGTGACTGGTACTTGAGGGCCTCCTTCTGTCTTTCTTCCTTTCTTTTCTTTCTCAGCTGCCTTGGCACTAGGAAGGCTCTCCTTCTTGCCAAGCCGTTTAGTTTTTTCTGTCCCTCCATCTTTTTCCTTTTGTTGTTCTTCTGCCTGACAAGATTAATAAATTCTCATCATAGCCTTTGTGAAGAACAAAGGGCTGTAAAATTGCAGTGCTTTAACTTTTTTATTTGAATACTTTTCCTTCTCAGCCACTATAATGTTGATGTAGTAAAACTTTCTTAAGCACTCTGCTTTATCCTTCTCAAACAAAGCATTGTTTATTATATTCTTACTAAATCATAGTGTTAAGTCTTCACATTATAAAGGAACCATGAGGTGTAGGTAGGCATTACACCTATAAAACTAATGAAATATTTTGATAGAAAGAAGAGTAAAGAATCAAGATGAGTGAAGAATCTCCGTGCTTTAGTTATTGCCACTACAGCACTTGCATCAGCCAGAAACCTGCCCTGGACTGAATAAGACTCAATTTCTGATAAGAGTTTAGTATCTCTGTTAACACTCTTGAGTATGGTGTAAAACGGTACCAGCACTGTTTTTCTTTGATCCAAGTATCTGTCCACTATAAACTAGAACCAAGACTCTGTGCTCGTTTCACACAGGATATTACTCAGCCATTCTCATTCTTTTCAAACAAAACCACCTACAGTAAGTTCTGCTTGGTAATTTAAGAGTAAAGAATGAAAAAAGGTTTTGTAAGTATCCCAAAGCCTCACACCATAAATCCAGAAAGCTCAGAGAGCCAGTCTGAAATTCAAATAATCCAGAATACATTAAGGTAAAGCAAGGTGCTAGAAGAGCAAGAAAGCCTCCATCTTGTATCTATTCAGCAGCAGTACTACACACTAACTATGCAAGAATGACATTTAAAGATTGCAAAGCTAAATTAAATACAGTAAAATGATATTAAAGCACTGTTACTATCCCACTGGTGTCATTTTAAAGGCTATTAAAGGAGAAAAGCTCTCCATGCAAATGAGATAGGGCAGTTTACACAGTTGCTTTTCCTAGGTGCAGCTGGAAAAGCGGACTTTCCAGCTGGAGAGCTTGTGTTTAGTTTGAAGTCAAAACCGAAGCAGAAAATCTTTTCCTGCTTCTCCCTTCTTCATGCATTCCCTTCCTGTAAATTTAGAAATGCCTTCAAGAGATCCTTAAAAAGTATTTGTGGTGTGAAATGGGGGACTTGAATGATTTAATTATTTTCTTTCAAGTTCATTCCACTTTGGACATATCAAATAAAATATTTTGATACCATTACTTTGAGCTCCAGGCTGAGGAACACATCAAAACAAATGATACAGTCATCAGGTTACTAAGTTCACAATCAGCTTTATCTATTGCCTTGGCATTGTTTTATGTAAAGTCAGTCTCAAATAACAGACATTAAATAAGACTAAATAACAGACATTTCTGAACTTGGAAAGACTCCAACATAGAACGCTATGCTAGTTGACCTTAATACCTTAGGAAGTAAGTCTCTCCTTTCTAGGACTCTTTCCTTTCCACTCAATGTCACATTTGTCTTTCCTTACAAGATGCAGCTTTTTTGTGGAGTTCCTCATCTTCCATTAGCTTTACATTCTGTAATTTTTTTATTTTAAGATTCAGATTACAGAATGTTACTACCTGAAACCGTTTTCTAATACAGAGACACTTCTTTTCTGCAGATTAAATTCAATGCATACACCTGTCAATGCGTCACAATCTTCTCCTAATGAAATACAGTCATTTCATAATGGCTTTTTTTTGTTTATGCACTTGCTGGTTTTCTTCTGCCAACTCATTCTATTAAGTGATGCCTATTCTAGAAAACAATAGACAGTTATGTTGGCATTCTGAGAACTGATCTGCTAGCAAAATCCTGGTTTCAACCCTGAGTTGCTGGCAATGGAACTTGTACTGTACAAGCTAGTTGGAAAGGATTAAGAATTTTATGACAGGCAATTAGATCAAGAATTCTACATGAAAAGCCAGTTTCTGCCCATTTTGTACTGCAAAGCATCCTCATAGCCAAGAGCCCTTCCCATTCCTGACTCTTTGTCCTTCAACTGCGGCTCTAGTGTTTGCCTGTCACACTCTGATGTAGATATAAACCAGAGGAGGTGACAACTTTGTCCAGATTGCTTGGCTACAGCAGAGGAGAAACTCCAAGTTCCAGAAATTCTTCAACCTTCAATACCAACTATCCTCAGATTCTCCAGGAAAATAATATTATAGTTACAGGAGTAATCTTGCCAAATCAAAGCTAAAGGCTCCATTTTAATATTGATGTGCCTAATCTTTAAACTTCAAATTTTTGTTGTGCAGTTTACTTCTTAGCCCTGACTGATATCTAAGAGAAAAGCCACCTTTTCTCCATTCAATATAAAACCAATCTGCTCTATAGCTTCAGCTTCTCATTTCTCTGTATACAGAAAACACTTCTTTTTTTTCCCCTCAGATTTTTCATGTTTCTGTGGTTTATCTTATCATTTGCTAATCTAATAATAATCTAATAATTGGAGCTTTGGAGCAAGTCCAGAGGAGGCCACGAGGATGATCATGGGACTGGAGCACCTGCAGTATGAAGACAGGCTGAGAAAGTTGGGGCTGTTCAGCCTGGAGAAGAGAAGGCTGCGTGGAGACCTCATAGCAGCCTTCCAGTATCTGAAGGGGGCCTACAAGGATATTGGAGAGTGACTCTTAATCAGGGTCTGCAGCGACAGGACAAGGGGTGATGGGTTCAAACTGAAACAGGGGAAGTTCAAGTTACACATAAGGAAGAAGTTCTTTACTGTGAGGGTGCTGAGGCAGTGGCACAGGCTGCCCAGAGAAGTGGTAAATACTCCATCCTTGGCAGTGTTCAAAGCCAGGTGACACAGTCTAGTGTGAAGCATCCTTGTCCATGGCAGGGGGTTGGAACTGGATGATTTTATGGTCCTTTCCAACCCAAAGCATTCTATGATTCTATGACTGACCCTATAATTTGCTAATCTATTTTGCAATAGGATACTTTGGGAATAGCTTCATCTGAATTTAATATTCTTGTCCTTGTTCACTATACTCTCTCTACCCACCAAATACTCCCACAATTAGAATTACTGTTAAAGAAACTTACAGACTTTTCAACCACACAAAATCTATGAAACTGTTTTCTTCTTGCACCTTTTACATGCACAGACTGTTTACACCTCCAACTCACTTTACATTACAGTTTTTGAACAATCAACATAGTAAAACTGTTGCAGCAACTATATGACTTCCAAGAACAGTCTTCAGCTGCATGAATATTTGCTGGAAAAAGACTATCTAGCAAAGACCAATTGTTCAGGAAGTTGCTGAAATGTACTACTGACAACTTCTTTTTGCTAAATTACAGATGTTAGAAAGCAGTTATAAGTGTGATCTGATTGTGATTCTGTGCAAGCTTGGTGCAATTCCCCCTTGAAGAAATAAGCAATTTGACTGAGGCAATCTTGGAGCTAGCAGTGATGATGGAAAAATGAAGATGAGCCTGCAATGTGCGCTTCCAGCCCAGAAAGCCAACTGTATCCTGGGCTGCATCAAAAGGAGCGTGACCAGCAGGTCGAGGGAGGTGATCCTGCCC
>JANRGW010026321.1:0-28986 GCA_024733675.1 Psilopsiagon aymara | reverse complement strand
ATAACACACCAAAAGAAAAGAGAAATGAACTGTTACCGAAAGTACTCTAGTATTTTTAAACATGCTTTTCTTTGGTTATCCTGAATCCCATTGATCATCTCTGATGTAATATTTACACTTTAATGGTTATGGTCATATTTTGGCCAAGGAAAAAAAAAAAAGTAAAATTATTATTATATTACATCAGCAAATAATAGTACCTGACAGCTGCCAAATTACGTTACATCATGAGAAGATGCTATGGAGGATACGCCACTAAGGTCTGCATGCAGTTACTGTCCAAGTCATATTTATGGTACTACTTAGGCCTAAGCACCAACAGCTCCTGCTCATTGTCCAAGAAGACTGTAGATTATCCATCTTATCAATAAATCTCTCCTGTTACTGCAGCTTAAGTGTATCTGCTCTGCACATTCAGATACAAAAAAAGTAGCACTCTTCTTGGTTTTGATTAAGCATTGAGACTTTCCCTTCTAACGTATCTATTGTCCAGTAATGCCCTCCCTTTTCTAAATCAGCAGCATAAGAAAAATTCCAGAACTTTGAGATAAGCTTGCCCTTTGATTCCTTTCCTTCAGCTTGAAGCAAAGAAAGCTCTAAAGGAACTTTAATCATGACTAGCCACAACTGCCTAAGTTTTCTTGGTTTAGATGTCCAAGTGCCCATTTGAATGCAGTGGCTTTGATATGAAAGACAATAATAATAAAATAAAAGTTTTAAAACAACTGCAAGTTACTCAAAAAAAAAAAATTAACCTAAAAAACAAAATGCCATCATTAGAAGATCATGAAATTGCTGTTCACCCATTCTTCTATAATCTGAAATAAAGTAGAAGGTTCCTACTGACTTCCATTCATAGTCCTAAATATAAGTGCAGCATGTGCAGACTGCCCACATTTAAAGTTCCTTTCATCAAAACACTAAGTATTAATACAGGAATTTACATTTCAGACCAAGAACAAAAATAATTAAGATATTTTCCTCTGAAAAAGGAAAACATTTCAGGAATAAGACCATTTTGACATATCCTTACCAACTTTAGGAGAGCTAAATGGAACCTCTTTTAAACGCTTTTCCAGTTCTGCAAGGGATGTATTATTAATGATCTCCTGCAAGAAAAGACATCATTAACTGCCAATGCCAAGCACATTTTCCCTAAATACTGAAATTGTATTAAAATTAGTATTTATTGCTGCCACCTTGTGTTCTCTAAGGACTTACACATAGCGTCCTTTTAAACTACCACACCAGAGAAGTCTGTCAAGACAAGAAGTTAACTTGCCCCACCTACCACATAGCGAGTCACAAGCATTTATTAACACTTCTCACAACTTTTGATGGTGAATTATCCCAGAGTAATATTTCTATTTGAATCTGGCTCCACACGTGATATGTGTGGCAGGGAAAAAGGCAGCACAAACACCAGGCAAAATATCTTAAATACTGAACATTATGGCTGAAGGCATTTAAGGTCAGAATTAAAGTGTGCCCACTGGCTGAACATACTTGAATAGTTTTGTAAGTGTAAATACTGATTATTTAAAGTAACACAAAGACAGTGAAAGAAGCCCTGACAATCAGAAAGCCATTCCTACACTTTAGCTTAGTTAAGCTGTATTACTTTTACTTAATCTATATAGGTATACATAAAATGCCACAGAAAGATACATAGACTACTTAATTTCTTCAAACCAAACTTGCTGAAGCTCTTAATAAAACATACAATGTTAATCAATACAATGAAAAAAAAACATGTAGAAACAATAGCAAAAGAAAACAAAAACTCTCACACAATCTTTCTTAAAGTTGAAATTTTTGAGGACAAATTTCCTCTGGTTCTACATCAAGACAGCTGTTTACAGTTATGAAGTCTTCTTGATAACTTTTCAGACTGCACTCAGTACAATGAACAAATTCAAATGATGTATTATTTTGGCATCCCAAAGCACCATTTAATAACAGCCTAAACCCTAAGCAGCTACTGTAAAAATTACAAATATCAACATAACTGTAGCAAACATTAAACCTGTGCAGCATTATTAGTTTCCAGAATACAAAAGCTTACTTTTGTATTCTTCCTACAGTATTCTGCAAGAGAAACCTGAAAATATCTACTAAGTACATTTTAATGAGATTTTCTATTATGCAATGCTCTGAAGTCAGAGGCATGCAGAAACATAGCTGTTGACTCATCAGCATGTTATTTAATTATTTCATTCCAAAAGGCCACAGAAAAGCTTGAGGGTATGATCACTTACCTCAATACTTCTTTGGAAGAATAAAACCCATGCTACAAGAGGTTTTAAGAGAAGCCTGTAATTTTTTCTCCTGGCTACCCACTGAACAGCAGGCCCCAACGGAATTTAGTGATGATGTTCAAGTGTCTTTTTCTACACAAATGTAAGTCAGCATTCACAATATTCTAAAGCTTCAAGTACACAAGTAGCTTCCAGGTCCTATTTGCTCATGAATAACACTTTTTGGTTTCTCAGGAGACATGCAGTCTTGTACTAATTTACAAGGCAAAAAAATGCTAATTGCATTTTAAGCAGTAAGACTTGTATGCACTTTTGGAATTCAAAGCTGCTAAGTTACCTTAAAGCTGTGACAAACACAAAAGCCACCTGTACAAAAGTAAAAATCTGTATCCTGAAGACTTCATAAATTTAGATAAAGGGCTAAGAAAAATCATTTTTTTTCAAAAAACGAGCATCACAGAAAATACTCTTAGGTGTTTTTTCTCTAAAAAGAAAAAAAAAGTTTCAATCAACAATTAATGCAAACTTGTACCTTCAAATAATTCTAGTATATTATATTACTTTACCTTAAAAGGTTGTGTACTTGCCATCAGTTTAGTATCCAGTAGCCTAGAAACAAAGTAATAACTAAATAAGTTGAAACAGAAGAATGTCAGTTTTGCTAAATTCTCAAAAATGTTTTGGGGTATCAGCTGGGAAATAGCAGCTGCACCCTGTTGAAAAATTACTCTGAGACCTCAGAGCAGCCAAAACACCCCTTGGCCTTGTTCAGCATGAAAAAGGACAACTAAGCAATAGCAAGAGATGTAACCAATAAGTAGCTAATAAATCTTGTTCAAAATATAGCTCAGATTCCAAACACCAAAAATCATGCCAAAAACCACAGGGTAGCAAAGCTGCATCTTTTGCCAAGAAGTGGAACAACAGCACTGCCTCTCTGCAAAAAGAGATGCTACAGAATACTTTAAAAACTATATCTATCTAATTGGTTCCCAATTTTATTTCCAGTAAAAGCTAGGCTAGGGCTAGGACAAACAATATCAGCTTGTTAAAACAGTAGTAAACAGTTGAAAGTTTGAACTACGAACTTACCTGGGAAAGACACATGATGTTACTTCCTTGAACTCATTTAGGTCCTAATTTAACATTAAACCAGAAGACAAAATTCAAATAAGTTAACTGTTTATCAGTCTTAAGATGATAGTGGTAGCTATAATTATCCAATCAGCTTCTAAAATTGAGGTAACAGTGGCTGAATTCTCACATCTTTAGAGATGCATTCATCAGCATTACTGTAAATACCACCTGCAATTACACAGAACTACAGACTAATTATTTCTGATTTGTGTATGACTTGTAAACAAAAACTTGAATCACCTCCAATACCCTATCCTATTATATAACCTAGACTACCTCTAATTCTAGCTGCATTAACAGTTCTACCTAAATGTTCCCAGCATTTAATTTGTCAGCAGAATATAAGCAGTCACACCAGGTGGACAACTGATTGCCTACAAGACTAGATCTTCCATGTCAGACATACAGGAACAATTGACAACTGCCTGTGTTCCAATACCATTTGAACAGGTCCCAGACTTTTCTCCCATCTCATAATCAAGTCTTTTCCCTAACATGCACAAGCCCTTGAGGACTGCAATTACTAAAACTACCATACAGGCGCCATCCTTCCAATGACACCTTTGGCTTCACACAATGTCCTCAGTTCCAATACATTGTTTAGTTTAACTTACTTGCTAGGCTACTGTAGCCACAAAAGTATGCTCCCTCCAATTATTCAGACATTTCACCTCTTCATTCCAATGAAGATCATCTTGCTACAAGATTTCTTATCCTTTGTTAATTGTACTATATTATATTAAAATATGCATTACAACACCATAAACAACAGGGGGAAAAAAATCCACATAATAATGCTGAAGCTCCAAACCAGGATCTCAACAAGTTGATTAAATTTACCTGGCATTATCCAAGCAGTTTCTGAAGGATTAACAGACACAGCAGAAATCATAACAGAAATCAAATTCCAATGTTTAATTGAAACATTTTAAAAATGTAAAGGGGAGGAATTCCATCCAGCTAAACTTAACACATGAAGGTTTAAGAAAATAAGGCAGTAGCGCAGAAGTAACAAGTGACTTTTTTTAAAATACTTTTCTGTTGTTCTTAAGACAGCCACATGCTTCCATTCACTATCAAGTCTGGAGATAAGACTAAACACAAATACATTAAGCCATTTATTTCATCATCTGAACACCCAGAAGATTACTTACATCAGGTAGGGGACAATAGAACTGGTGTATGGTATGCATAACATCCAGCAGCATGTTGTGCCCAATAACAAGCTTCCCCTATGAAAAGAAAATTAAATGTTAGTTACACTTCCAGTCGTGGCTATGGCAAGGGCAATATACGAAAAGCACCTATCCCAGATGACAGCCAAGGGCAGCTGGGAAAAAAATACAAACGAAACCTCCCCATTTGCTCTCTGCATGACCCAGAGGCTACTCCATTCAGAGCAGTCACTCCTTTTTTCCTCTATTCCCAGCCTTCACAACTAATCACAGCCTCTAATCACAGCCTCTACTCTAAATCTTCACTACTCACAACTAATTACAGCCTTCAGCAGCTGCTTAAAATGTTAAGATGCACTAGAACAGACACTTAAAACTTGGTTTCCAAATGTAATCTATTTAAGATTGCAGTCAAGTGCTATCTCAGTTCACCACCTTTTAGTTTACAACTTGTACAACTCACAACATATTCTTTATGGTTGTAACATATGATAGTTACTACAGGTATGATCTGGTATTCACAGCGCAGAACCTTTCATGCCAGATGTTGTACAAGCAAGTTCCTTCTTGAAAAAGTATAGCAATTTTTTAAAATCTTACCTTTGATTCATTTAACATGACAACCTTTTCTACTTCCCTGCATCCTCCATGTGCTAGACAGAACAATATGGATACATATTTCTTTTCTATGCAACAGGCTGTAACAACTATATGAAAGTAATTGGGCTGAAGGGGACAGAATTAAAACTATAGCCCATTTTAACCATGTAAGTTGAAGTGAAACAGATGCCCTTCTCTGATTAAGTCTTTAACAGCAAGGAAAAGAAACACCCCCCCCCCCCCAAAATCAAAAAAAAAAAAACAAAAACAAAAAACCAAAATCCCCCCAAAACAACACACCAACATCCTTTTCAGGATAGGGGAAAAAAGCCCTCAAAGCTTAGTTACTTAAAAGAATCTTGTCAGAGCCCTAAGAAATTGGTAATTCACTTTTACAGATAAGGTTGCTCGTGTCACTTGCTTAAGTCTTTTCTTAACCTACTACACCCAACCACTATGAAACATGAAGCAACATTAACTTAAAAACAAAGAGAAGTCACTTTTTACTTGTATGTCACTTTATCTTTCAAAATGTAACTACAAAAGAATTCCTTAATTATTTTTCTTTCTTACAACCAAAGGTACACTAAAAATGATGTTAACTTACAGAATTCGCAATGGCATGAATGACTCTGGAAAATCCTACCGCATCATTCAATTCCTCCTGCAAGCAAAGATCCTGACATCAGTAAAACACAAGTATTATCAAAGCTGTACCTATGAACTAGCAGACACACCAGTTGGCTCAAACTGTCTCCCATATATAGCTAAGAGCGGACCACAGAGGAAATATCAGCATTTGGAAGATACATGAGATCAGAGCCAGGAGGCTGCTGACAGAATTCCATTTTAATATGTAGCTCTAGTTCACTGTAAAGTCAGTAAGTCACAAGCTGTTGTGGTGGGTTGACCCTGGCCAGAAGCAAAACACCCAGTCTGCCTTTTGCTCACTCCCCTTTCCTGGGGAAAAGGGAGAGGAACAAAAGAAATTCAAATGAAGGCAAAAAGACTCATGGATCAATGTAACAACTGCTTAGTAAGAAAAGCAAAACCTGCATGCACCAGCAAAGCAAAGAGAGGCCTTCAATCACCGCTTCCCATCAGCAGCAAGATGTCTAACCGCTTCCTGAGAAGCAGGACCTCAGCACACATAAAGGTGGCTTGGGAAGATAAAACACCACCATAACCACAGACATCCCCTCCCAAACTCCTGCCCACTCCCCTCAGTCTACTTGCTATTGGGCAGGGTGGAAGAGAGAGAGAAAGAAAGCCTTGACACTGCACAAGCACTGCTCAGCAGTACCCAAGATACATATGAGGTATCAACACTTAGCCACAAACACAAAGCACAGCAACATATGGACTGTAAAGGCAGTTAACAGCCCAACCAGACCAATACAGCTGTAGTCAGATCACTGCCAGTATACCATCTTCTAGAGTGCTCAACAGCTATAAGACTGCAAATAGCTCAAGATGCTGCTAAAATCAAGCTACGTATCTTCAGCTGTATTACAACATGCACTGTTGTAAGATGCAGCAGAATTATCTTGATTATTTCTATTAAATAAAACTGCATTTTTATGCTTACATTGAGATAGGGTAACAAACATTCCTCACTCTTTATATAAACAAAAAGAATAAGAAATGCTATACAGCTACAATATTATTCAATGTGACCTACACATTTTAAACTGACTCAGATTAGTTGGGGGGGGATTTGACTACAGCATCTATTTCAGTTTCACTTAAAAAATATTTTTTTGTAACAGATTCTTCTTTTTCAGGAATAGAGGAGTCATTTCTGCCTGGCATTATCCGTCTTCGAACAACCAGAAGCAAAATTCAGTAAAAACATTGTTATTTTAGTTCAGCTCTGAATGCACAAGTCAGAGAGAATAATGAATCTATAAAGACTGCTTCAGAAAAACCTATTGCAGCAGTAAATTGTCCTTAACTTGCCTTTTGGAAAAAAAAGATCGCATTAGTTGAGGTCTCTTAGATATCTCTTTCCCTCTTAAGAGGCATTATGCCACATTGACTTAATCTTGAAATATACAAGTACAAATCACAAGAGTATGATCAAGAATTTCCAAGATTCAAGTCTTATGACTTCTTGAAACTCATGTCAGACTCAGCAAGCAAAAAATATCAAGTCCCATAAACAATGATGAAAGTGCCCAAATATACCAGACATCGCCTTCCAATCAACTTGTAACTATAGTAGTTACTACAGCATGCAGCATGCTTCTATCAAGAAAAGTCAGATGACATTAACTGTGCATGACACTTTAACTTGGACATCTAAGAGCAAGCAAGTTTTATAACAGAATACTACCGCAAAGACAGACTGTAAATGCAAATAATTGTGCAAACTTGCTTGAGAATTTCTGCAAGCCTTTTTGCAATGACTGTTATCATACAGCACTAATAAATGCAATCAACTGATGTTTTCTATTACCAAACCATGGTTCTGTGATAGAACAGATTCATATGAGAGGGAACTCACTGCTCCCAAATATTGGTTCAGTATTCTGCAATTGCTCATTCTTTAAAATTTTGTCCAGTGTCTGGCAACTCTTCTTGCTCTACTGCAAAACCTAAGTTATCTCGCAGAATTTGGAGGATCAGTTTCCAACAACAGCCACAGCCAAACAAAAGGGAAATACTACCAAACCCTATTGCACAATTCTGCATAACTGATGGAAGTCACAGATTCTCCTCCCCACCTTTTCATGTAAAACTAATGAAATCGAACTTATTTACCTGTTCTTTTGCTTGTTTCTGCTGTTCTCTTCTTTTTCGCTCTTCTTCATTTACCTTGCTAATAACAATATATCTCTCCTTCTAAAATAAATAAAAAAAAAACAAAAAAACATAGTTTGAGACTCCGAGAAGTTTGCGTTTAAGACCACTGCAAATTTTTTGTAAATTTACACTGTAAAGAAAATTATGTCATACCTCAGCAACAGTTACCTGGCAACATGGCTTCTTCTACTGTAAGCACCACTTTAGCAGCTACTCCTAAATCCCTACCTTAGAAAGCTGCATTATATTCATCCACCAAAACTAACTTTTGATAAATCCACCTTTTACTTCTGAGGAAAGGTTATCAGCATTTCCTTGTAAACAGCAGATTCCAAATACCTTTTGAAACAGAAATTTGTACTGGGAAGTCAGGATACCGCATGTTATGCCATTATTTTTCCTCTGATATCAAGATCTACTTTTCACGGACAGAAAGAATCAAACAATGGTTTGAGTTAGAAGGGACCTTAAAGATCATCTAGTACCAAAACCCTGGTGGGGACCATGTGTAGGGACACTCTCCACTAGACCCGGTTGCTGAAACCCCTACATCTTAAAACACCTTTGAGTATCCTTTTAAAAAAATTATTAAGCCACAGAAACACGTGCTTACACTTCATGCGTTCGTCACATTTAATGTTCATAAATTAGTTCCATTTGTTCCATTTAAAAAGTTTTGTATTTTGTATAATAAAGCTCAAGTTACATATAAAAGAAGAGTTGGTAAAAGTAAAATACAATTTCCTTTAAACAGAACAAATGTTACAGACAGTAACAAGCCTAGTTACCTTATCTGACTCCACAGTTTCCACATGAATACCTTTAGGATACCTAAATCAGAACAAATGAAAAGAAATAAAAGTAGTTATTAATTTCCCATATTGAAACTGCAACAGTAGATTTCATGCTTCATTCAGTGAAAAAGAACTATTAAAAATTCCTTTAAATTTAAAATAATGGAAAATTTGAAGCAGTAGGCTACTTAAATTGGCCTCCTTACATTATCTAACAGTAACTGGCACTAAAACCTATTTTCTTATGCAATTTCCCATCCTACTGCTATAGAACCTATAACTTCTTATTTTAATCATATTAAGTAAACACTGTCTAGCTATTTCATCACAATCCAGAATCTCTGCTTTCAAGAAATTCAAACCCAGAACACTTGTGAAAAAGCCCTCAGTTTCTTGCAGCCTCAAGACAGCTTCTCTCGTGACTGCATGCCTTTAATATGCCACTTATTCTAGGATTTATAATCAACACTGAACTTCCTGCTAACAATAAGTTTTAATAGAAAATATTAATACAAATGTCATTACCTGTACTACAGGGCTGCATCGCTCCACCACAATCACAATTAATTACCAAAGTACTACCATACACAGGGCATCCAAAAGACAGAAAAGTCAAAGAGAATATCGCCTTTCACTGCTTAGCAAGTAGACACTATCTCTGATCTTCCCATTATAATAAACTAATCACAAATAAACAACCACTGCAGAACTGGCAGGTTCCTTTTCTTCTCTGGCTGCTACTAAAACCGGTACTAGATAACATATACTAGACTAGAAAGCTACTGTATCCTTTCCACCCTGACTTCTCACACAATTTTGCACCTAGACCTCCCTTTGAAGCTGTTGCACCTCACAGACCCTGGATGCATTAAAACACTGTTGCACAACAGAACACTTCAATAGAGAAGAAGACCTGTGAAGGGTTCAGGATACAAGGGCAATCAATAACCTCACAGTCTCCTGCTTTAATTATCTCCATGCTAACTTCACAGCTTTGCTTTCTCTTGCCAGTGTACACAGCTGTATACACATAAAGCAACACAGCTCAATGGTAATACAAATACAATTCATGAACACACTTTTCCATCCACTGACAGAAGATGGAAGAATAAGCATCAGACAGCATAACACTGTATCACTGGAAGCTATCGATACTTTAAAATGTACACAGAAAAAAAAAATATCTCAGAAACACCTCTTTTCTCAGATTAGTTCACACTTCTCGAGATTTCATTTTATAGAGAAGCTTTATTTTATCCACTTCCAGTGTAAGTAGCAAGAGTACCAGATACTGTTGCAACAATGAATTAACTAAATGTACAGAAAAAGACTTCCACTATATTCCGTCATTGGACTAATCCACCCAGAACAATGAAAATCTCATCTCTACAGCCTTACAGTTTCTCCTAAGGCCTTAAGGGCCATATTTAGGCAAAGACGAGTGATAAACTAAGCCAAGAAAGAACAACAGAATTACTACTAGAGTCAGGATTTTTAAAGCCATCAGAAACACCTAGACTTGGTATCTAACAGAAAACTATAAACATACCAGTACCTACTACATACTACACAACTAGCAGCTTTCCAGGTAAAGCTCACAGTCTGTATAAGCACATGCACTTTCTGTTCACTAAAAACCTTCAAGCTGCATTTGTTACATGATTCTAGGCTGTGCTGTTCTATTCACAGATTTTAGATAGGAATAACAGAATAAATATTAAGTTTCAAAATATTCAAATGAATAGGCACAAACCAGTTTAAGGCAATTTATCTTCCAAACATTATAAAATTCTTTTAAACGAAAATCACCTCTGAGGTTCAGTAGATCAGATCTCACCCAGCTTTCTTATCAGATATACTAAAAATATACAGTAAGGCAGTATTACCAGTAACTTACTTCCAGCTCAAGGTCTGATAAATTAATTTTCTCTGAAATCTGAAATCAAAAGACAACTGTGTTACTAATTCTCTTCTTACAAAACTGTTCAGTTTAAGTCTACCCCATGTTCATTTGTAGAAAGGTTTCTAAACATAAGTCACTGCTACAAGAACATATAGCCTTGCAAGGGTTTTATTGAATAGTTCAATATACTATTGTATTGAATACCACCTATCTTCCCATAAGCAAATAACCTGTAGCCATGATCACTGAATACAGACACAGTGATGTTATCTTACCCCCAAAGCTTCACAATGTTCTACTATTTTTAAATTATTATTTTCTTATGTTCTATTTTTAAATAACTGTACTCTCCAAACATCTGGACTCCAAAGCTAAACACACTTTTTGAAGGAAACCCACTAAACCCAGTTCCAATACAAAGCGTCAACTGCAAAAAACCAAAAGCTCAATAGAATTGAGAACTTCTTACATTATAAAATTATAAAATATCCAGGGCTTACGCAGCACTTCAGCAGTAGCACAAGGAGGCTCACATATGCAAGACACTTCCTGACTATACTGAAATATTTTGTCACTACCTGCAGGAGATATAGCTCATAAAGAAGAGTATGACATCCATATAAATTCCCATGTTTTCTCAACCTTTGGAGATTAGTCCAATGTAGATTTTGCTATAGTTAACCCAAGTAAAGTCAGAGGTTTTTCTTCTTTATCACTCCCCCAATTCTATATGGCCAAAATAAATATTTTTTTTAGAAGATGTGTAATTTCAGAGACTAACCCTGTACATGGCTCCAGTTCCAAACTTTCATTTTCTTCATTCTTTAGCAAGTCTTCTATCTGTTCCCTGGAAGAAATAGATGATTTGCTCCTATAGCTAATGTTTTATTTTTATGATACTTACAGCTTTCTCCAAAAAAAAAAAAAAAAAAAAAAAAGCTTCACAACAAAAATGAGAACTACTGCACAGCTAATGAACTAAAATAGCTTCAACATATGAACATGTCGGTATTGTTTATGCCTTCATTTCAACAACATCAGAGGATATTAAACAATTTTACTTACACTACTTTTTCAATGAATTTTTTCTGATCTTCAGGTATCGTTACAGGACACTTTGTGCCATCAGGAGAAATGTATGACAGAGAGCCCGCACCATTGGCCTGAGAACGTTTTTCATCATACTGTTCCCTTAGTTGTCTTTCTTCTTCCTGATTTAAATATGGAATTCCTTTTAAAAAAAAAAATAAAGAAAAAAAGACATTTAAAAGCTCAACATAATAAGAGACAAATTAGGGATGTGTGATCTAGCAAAGACTTATTACTAACCAAACACTTGCCTGTGTTATGACCCTGAAGGCTAAAAACATTATCTTTCCCATTCAATCATCTGTTCTAGAGCCCATTCTTTATCTGTGTCTACAGGTATCCTTCTGCCATCTGCCGTATTAGCTGCTAACACTGGACTCTTAAGAGCTATATGCCACACCTGGAAAGAGGACTGTAGAGCTGCTGATCACAATACTTAGCACTCCTCTTCCTTGCTATCTGGATCACTTTAATAACACCCAGCAGCAGCTCCAATTACAATGCACTGATACCTTTTCTAAAAGGTTACTACTGATCTATTACACAAACAAATAACTTGTTACACTATCTATATGTATTCTGTTGAATCTATACAACAATTTTTTTAAAAGAGAGTAACTATCAGCACAGTTGTAGATTGCAGAAGAGTAATTCCAAGAACTTCATTATGTCACGAATGGCTGCCTTTTTACTTTTGTGTAAAATAAAGATGACATCACGATTTTTGCAAATATTGAAAGAAAAGAAACAGAACTCACCATTGCGAAACACTTTATTAAAATCAAATCCTTGATTTGCTAAAAAATCTATACTTGAACTCTGCAACAACAAAACAAATTAGCTTACAATTGGCAAGAGTATCTGCGGCATAAAACAATCAACTTAGTTAATTTTACAATTTTTAAGAAATTGTATGAAGTATAAAGACATGAGCAACCAAAGTTTTGAGGCTAAAGAAGCCATAGAGATTTTATGCTGTGCTACTTTTGTTGTTTGTTTTGAACTTCCATAAAGTACAAGAACAGAAAATGCATAAAAGGGATAAAGATGAAAGAATAAGCTATGTGGAGAAAGGAAACTAAAGAAAGCAAAATGTGTTTCAGGAGAACAAATCTGAGACCAGCAAAATGCTGGCAATTGCCTGGGAAGTAGTGAAAGTGAGATAAGCAGATGGGAATAAAGGATCAAATAGAAAAGGCAAGGGAAAAGGAAGTCAGAGAAAATGGAAAGAAAAAAACAGAATCACCCTGCCAGGTTTGGAGCATTATCTCAAATTCCAGAAACCGCACAATGTAATGTGTAATAAGATTTAAAAACAGAAATCAAAGAGATTCCCTTAAAACTCATTTTTAAGGATCGCTCTTAACCAATGCCTATTTCTTTTATAAGAAAAAAAGCCAAACAAAACCCAAAACCTTATGTTTTCCTGCCTTTTAAGCTGTTTAAAGAGGGAACCACTTCTCCATCTACAATGATGTAGTTTTAATGGGAATATTTTTTAGTTTATTGCAGGTATACCTTAACCAAACAAAATCAAACTTGTTTTTCCACTAACCTGACAGACGAACTTTACATCTGGGGAACTTCTGCTAAAGGGTTTTGGAAAAATATAGAAATTAAATGACTTCATTATATACCTGTAGAAAAGAAGAGTTCCAAGTTAATTGAGTTTATCAATATTACTTCATAAATTCTTCTATTTAGAAAACAAGGAATAAGAGAATAACATACTTTTCTTCTGTATGATCATATTTAAAAGTGCAAAGGCCAAACTGAAAGAGCAAAAAATCCATGGAATGCTGGAAAGGAAAGGAAAACTTTGCATGAGAATAAAAATCATACACATTCAAAGATAACTGGGTGCATCCACAATAAATTATTATTTTCCATTTCAAAATTAAGTAAATCTGAATCTTCTTAACAAATATTTGTTCCGGTGGTAATTTTGAAATATATATACCAGAGTTTTTCAACAAGTTTTTATCCCAAATTAATCATTTTACTATTGCCAAGGATGATTTGTAGCACACACTTCCATTCCATAAACAGACAACAACTGATGGAAGTCCCATCTCTCTCCACCCAGTGCTCACACAGAAGAGATGCTGGACCTAAAAGCAGCTGTCAGTCTCCTCAACATTCATTTACATTCCCTATAATATGGGGTTAGACTGTGAGGATCACTGGCCATGTATAGTTTTCAAATACATGTAATAATGCATTTAATATTCTTCTAACCCAAGTGGTTAACAGTGAACAGTGCGACATATGTGCTAGCATAGTGACCAGGCACTTTATCATTATGTTCTCTAGAACTTCACAATTGTTGGATCAATATTGGACAGGTTTTTAACACCACTGAAAGTGTATAAGAAAATAAAGAAAACCCACCAAACCTGCAACCTAAAGCATCACAGTTTTTACCTTTTGACCCTCACACACCATATACTATCTTCCATGTTCATTTGGTTATTTTTCAAAACTCTTTCCACACCCTCCAGCACCCCTTTTCTGTGTGTTTTGCAGAGGTAAAGGTGGTGCTGGCAGCTGGCATTTAAGTTTTGTTAAGGACAGTACATGCTAGCAGGGGAGATAGTTTGGGAAGGACCCTAGTCCTGATGTAGTTTCTCTGTCACTGAACTTCTATTACCCAGTCCCCCTTTGAACTCATAAACATTAACACTCTCAACATTCCTTAACAAGTTCTACAACCTACTAACTCTTGCATGAGGAATGACATCTGTCTGTTCTGACTATGACTTCCACAAGTCTAATGTAAAACTCCCCAGTTCTTGTTAGTAGAGACACTGAGCCAAGTAATTCCCATCTGATCTATGTAACCCAGTCTTACAGTCCTCTGTCATATTTTGTTATATTGTCTCCATTCTGAACTAAGGAGTTCTAACCTTTTTCCAGCATTTTCATTTCAGTTGAGGTAAACACTTTACCTTTTTAAGTTTCTGATATCTTTCTTCTGGAGTGTCAAAGCCATTGGTTAATGCGCTAACAGAAGGCCCATCACTGATGCCTAAAAAAATGGAACATATTTTGGTTTGGGTAAGCTTTTCAAAATTAGCCACAGCAAAGAAATGCAAGAACTGTAATTTAAGAAAAACATTTAAACTTAAAGTGCATGCTAATACTATTCCAGTTGAGAAAAATTTGCTACTACAAAAGTATGCATGTCAACATAAAAGCCACACAAGTTAATGGTAGTGTTCTAGCAGCAAAGCTCTGCTGCTCTAGGTCCTATTCAACATGACCAGCAACATGGGAAGACCTACCAGTAACATAACGTTGATGGGTCCTTACAACACAATGCAGGATCAAAGCCAACATAAAAATGAGAAGAGTGCTGCTCATAGATTGAATGACACTTTAAGCAATAACTAACAACCATATTTTTATAAGCACCACATCTAACCAAAGCTAATTTTGATCATATTTATGCTTTAAGGTTGAGTGAAATCTGTATCCCAAAGCCAAAGCACTTATTAGGGCATCTCTGATGCATAAACCCTCTGAATTTTATAAACATAAAGCTCTTACTACCATCTTTCCATGTCCAAGCACTTGCAGGACCTCCTCTGGGAGAGTCCAAAGAGATTTATCCCAATCTCTTCCCACTGTAACACATATAAAATCTTTGAATTTTTTTTTCCCAAGCTACAGCTGCAAATCAATTAACATGTTAAAAGATTATTGCACGGAGGGAGTAGGAGCAGCATGAGCATGACATTTGCTTTTACCCAAAACCTTCCTATTCCACACATAAGAAATAGTTTAATCATTTCAGGTAGCCTTTTCAAGCTGACACTGAAACGTGTTACATGCAAGAGCACGGGTACCTAGGCCCCCACACAGATACCACCAACAGTTCACAATCACAAAGCAGATGCGACTGTACCTGAAAACTCCCCATCAATGGCCAGGAAGTCCGACTCCTCAATGGCTTCATACACTTTGTTTAGGTTATCCTTAAAATCTGGGGGTAGATGGGTAAAACACACCTGAGACCACTAACGGCCTCCAGCCGCCCGTCAGGCGGGCAGAGGGGCCAGCATCCGTCAGCGAGCGAGGGCTGTGAGACCCCCGGCCCCGCCCGCCGCCCCCTGTGCCCCACGGCTGTGCCCTACTCGTGAGGGGAGGAGTGAGGACCCCCCCAGTCGCCGAAGGAGAGACTAAGGCCGGGCCCCACCAGCAGCCTAGGGAAGGGAAGCTGGGACGCTGGGATACTGGGACGTCCTCTGCACCATGGCCTCGGAGCATCCCACCGTGACCAACGGGGCATGACCCGAACACGGCGCGAAGGGCGGCCGAGGCACTCACTGCTTCTGGTCACCTCCATCCCGCACCGGACCGACCCGGCGACGCCCTCAGCCTCCGCCGAGCGCTGCCGGAAACCCCTCCTCCGGCCCCGCTGCACGTGAGCGCCCGCGGGCGGGACCGGACGGGGAGGGGCGGCAGCCGCCATTTTCTCTTGAGGCGGTGCTTAGCGGTTTGTGGGTGGGATTTTGGGTTACCTTTGTGTTGTCTGGGTGCGGAGCTTGAGGTGTCAGTCTCGCAGGGGAGAGTTGTTTGCCGGCTGGGGAGCGGCAGCAGACTTGGGGCTAATGCAGTAGCAGGCTAATAGGCCTGAAAAGTGGCCTACCCCCGACGCGGAGAGGAGAAGCTGTAAGGGGGCCGCTGGCGGCGAAGGATTTCTGACAGAGTTGTTCTTTTGGCGGGAGTTTTGAAGTGCTGTGTGTGGGAGGAATGTCGTCTTGGCCTTTTTGACCAGAAGGGTAGAACTAGCGCCAGTGAGAAAGAGAGGGTAGGAGTGTGTGAGAATATACCAGGAGCATAATGTAGAACCTTGTGGTGGTTGTGCCTTAATAATAGATAGTCCCAGAGAACTTGTAGGCTTCAGGTATTACAGAAGAATCATTTGTGTTCCTGTTAAAATGATAAACCCATCACTTTCACACGACATTGCAGAATAACTGTAAGTAAGGCTCAGTGCCCAGTAAGATGTCTGTGCAAGTGTCCTGTGGAAGGAAACAACTGCCCAAGAGTTGAGGTATTGCACAGGAGCAGAAGGAGCAGTGGAGGGCAAGAGCAGCATGCAGAGTTCAGTGTATGTGGGGCAGGTTGTGAGTTCAAACAGCTGGTGAAGGATTTTCTCCAGAATTCCAGCAGAATAAAAACAAATGGAAAATTCTGCATTAATTTGGAGGTAATTTCTATATAGAATAGAATATACAGAATTAAACAGGACTGAAGAGAGAGAGCTGCTCAGGATAGTTCAAGATTTAGTTTTTGTCCCTTTAAGAAATTTATTCTACAGGCTTTTCCAGCAAATCATCTGATTTAATGGAGCTAAGTAAGAGGTTAGTTAAAGTAGTAGTAGAGAATTTTCTATTTTGCAGTAAATCAGCTGAAGCCTAAAATCCCTATTATTGTGTAATTTTCCTTAATTTTCTGCTTGCAATTCTGTATGTCAAATATTTTTGAAGGCATACGTCTTCCACTTTCTTTTAGTTTCAGAAAATTAAATTTTTGCCTAATTAAAGTACCTGCTAGGTTCCCTTCCATGTATATGTTAAAGCAGCTGCACTTAAGATTTGGAAACTAACTTAACCACACTTATGATTTACAACTATAGTTTGTGAATCAGAGTGCTTAAAATCTCTCAGTTTTTAAAGTCACAGCAGAAAAGATTCCCTGATTTCCATGTTACTGGCTACTCTTGGGAGAGAGCAATACACACAGCTAGTTACAAGGCTACATTGCTTTTAAGTTTTCAAAACTAGACCAAAAAGGCTGCATCTCCACAACATCATGTAGCCTGCAGCGCAGTCTATATCAACCACTGCTGTATGTTCTGCTACTTTACTGAACATTGAATGTGAAGCTAAGTGAAAAATGCCAATAAAAGTATCAAATCCCTAGATTCTGTAACAAGACCTAAATATTTTGGACCACATACTCATCTAGGTCTAGGTTAACTTCCTCTGATCTAGAAGAGGCTTAATACTTTCATGCTAGAGTAGTTTAAGGATTAGCTGATTGGGATTTCAAATATTTCAGTAAAACTACAAAAAAGTCTTGAAATGGCATGTGCACTTGAGCATAAATGCCTATTTATTCTGTGTTGATAGGAAGTTGGTGAACTTTTCAGCTATGTGTTTTTCTGCCTCCTAAGAAATCTGATTAGGATAGTTCTAAAGCAAAGAACACCAGAGCTATGTATGGGTTAGCACAGTAATAGTTGTATTCTGGAGAAATCTGGATAATATGGGAGAGGAAACAATGAGAGACTATTGGTTTATTTATTGAAATAGGCTGGAATAATGAAACGGTTAATTATTTGGGTTTGATAATTGAAATGGAACTGGACTGTCAGCTTGTATCAAATGAACAGAAACTCCCAGAAAATGTTGCACAGTGGAAAAAAAATTAATCTCTACTTAATCACTCCACTTTCTTTTGGCTCTAGTCAAAAGGAAATGCAGTAAGGGAACAGACTGCTAATAAATAATGAATTGTGGATGTGTGTATAAATAGATACACGCCCATGTGGTAAAAATAGACCCGGTGAACCAACCTGGTGCATTGCGTGGGAGCACTGCAGCCAAGCTAGCATCTGAAAGTCTTATTTACTTCTGAGATGAGACGTTAACTTGTAAAACAAACTCTGAACAAAGTTGCTGTGAAGGAAGGTCACCTGGGTGCGTAGGCATACATTCAGCAGACGTATGCTTTTGTGCGTGTGGAAGTGAGCGTATTAAGAAAAATGTGTATACAGTAGTGTTCCAGTCCGGGGATCTAACAAGCTTTGAAACACGGCGCTTGCAGGTAATACCGTAAGCGAGCTGTGCTTACACTGTACGTGTCGGTCAGCCTGGTGCCGTCGCTCAGCAGACGGGCTAACCGCGACTGCGACGTTACGTTCCTTCCCCCCCTCTCCAACGCCCCGCTGCCTGCGCAGCCCGGGGCGG
Organism: Psilopsiagon aymara; assembly: GCA_024733675.1. Classification (NCBI taxonomy): domain Eukaryota; kingdom Metazoa; phylum Chordata; class Aves; order Psittaciformes; family Psittacidae; genus Psilopsiagon; species Psilopsiagon aymara. The sequence continues at coordinate 10,245 of JANRGW010026321.1, read as the reverse complement.
GGAGGGCCCGGGAAGCCAAATTCGCTCGGCGGGACGATGCCCGCCGCGGCTTCCTGCGGGGTGCTGGGGCGAGCCGCGGGAGCTGCACGACCCTCCCCAGCGGAGTGGCGGCGGGGACCGGGAGCAGCATCGCGGCCCTTCCCTTTTGTGCGGGCCCTGGTCCCCAGTGGGTGAGTCGGCCGGTGGGGCACTGCAAGGTCCAGCGCGGCGCCTTCGCTGCGGGCGGTGGGGCTGAGGCCGGACTGGGCCCTCGGAGCCTCCGCTCCTGCTTGCGGCCCCGGGGGTGCCAGAGCCTCGGCGCTTGGGGGGTAGGGGTGGGCTGATGACGCTTCTGCCGTGGACCCGGTTTGGCCTGGGGGGCAGGAAGAGACCGCTGCAGGCCCGAAACATCGGAGCCTTAGAGGGAGAGGGCCGAGGCAGGACAGGGGCCGGTGAGCCTTCTACTTCTGGCTCTTATCTAATTTGGTGCAAAGACTGGTGAAATAAGTTTTTCACCCACAGAAATCCCGTTGCTTCTCTCTTCCAGGAAAACCAGAAGAATGTTTTTGGTGCCAAACCTTGTTGGTTTTGTTTTTTGTTTTTGTTTTGTTTTGGTTTTTTTCACCCTCTTTTAACTGATGTTTCAGGTTTGTCTTGGAAAGCCAGCAATCTTTGCTTTACTGGGAAAAGACTGACTCAGCAGTCTGGGGATCCTGGTTGCGCTATCAGTTTGTATTTCTGCACTGCTTGTATTTTTTTTTTTTTTTAATTTTTTTTTATGTTTATTCGTTACCAGCTTGCATATTTACTTCTTTGTGCTTGATCTGGGTGGAAAGATGGTAACTTAGTACTGTTAGAAGCCCGGTGGTGGAGTGTGTAAATATTTTGGTTTGGTAGTGCCAGTAGAGAAAATTGTAGGTTTTGATAGCTTCTAGCATACCATGACCGATCAGTACATGATCTGGCTCAGACTTTTTCTCAAGAAACTAGGTTCAGCAATCTCAGAGAGTATAATAGGGATGTCAGGCAAGTAGGTTTAATGGTTTGGTAAGCTTAGAACAGTCTTAAACTCTTCTAACTTGTACATTTTCTGTAATACTAGCGAAGAGTAATTACTGGTCAAGTGGTACAAAGTTCAGTCCTTCATTGAGATGCGAGCAGATCTATCCCTTGTAATGCTGTAATGTATGACTTTGTGGATTGCTTTTTTTATATTTTTTTTTTAACATTACTCTGCGATGTCCAGCATTGACCCTTGTTAGTAACGTTTTATTCCATGTGCTTGGAAAGAATAGTGATGAAGTAAATTGCGTATACTGGTGTTTTATATTTTTATTCTTTTATGGTATTTCTTAATGATACTTCTTTTGATTAGTGTCTTTTACTAAAACTTTTCTTAAAAATAAGTGTCAAAAGTCATCTGAATCATAGGGGTTTTGTTTCACTTTCATATGTTCTGTAACACAGGAAACATAGGGAAATTGAGCCGTGCTGTTTGCATGTAGACTCTGATTTTGATTGTAGCTTGCAATGAATATGTTGTTGAAAAGGTAGAAGGTCGTGTTTTATTTTTGGGAGAGCTAAGTTATTTAAAACCATCAGAGCAACAAAAGAATGACAATGATAAATTATACTGCTTGCAATTCTAATCTTTCTTAAGCAGGTTTATCTTGTTGCTTTGCAGAAGTAGTTCCTTACCTGCTTTGAAAATCTAGGAGAGCTTTCTGTTTGCATAAGGCATAAAAGAGGATGGAAGATGAGTCTTTGCAAGGTGAAAGAGAGAGGGCAGAGGTTGAAACATGTGCTGCTCCTGAAGGCGGTCGGCGGGTATCAGTGAGCGAGTTCCTTTGCCACTGCTGTTATGACATTATGGTCAATCCCACCACCCTGAACTGTGGGCACAGTTTCTGTAGACATTGCCTAGCTTTGTGGTGGGTGTCATCGAAGAAGAATGAATGTCCTGAATGCAGAGAAAAATGGGAAGGATTCCCCAAAGTCAACATCCTCTTTAGGTGAGTGTACTGTGCCATTTCTGTTTTTCTAAAACCCCCAAAACTATTTGTCTGGTTTCTTGAGTTTACTGCACATTTTCATAGTTTATTGGTAATCCAGACTGTCACAGGGATGTTTAAATACTGAAGTTTCTCATGTTCTGCACCTGTACTGATCTGTTCAAGCACACTTTTCTGTATGGAGCTAAGGGGTGGGTTGGTTGGCTGTGTCTGGGGCCTTGGGTTTGTTCTTTTTTATTCTGAATTTCGGGGGGGATGGAGAGAAGGAATCCTTATTTGGTATTGAGACATTTGCATCTTTTATATATAGCTGGTTGTTTCCTCCTAATTCTCAGTTAGATTGATCTTTGATAATTGTGTATTTATTTCTATAATAGGAATTACCTATGGGAAGAAATGTGATCTGATTGCAAAACAAAGCTAGAAATACCAATTTGCTGTCATGAATTACCCACAAGTTCTTGAGTTAATAACACTTTCTCTTAGGTTAGTAATATTTTAGTAAATAGATTGTAGGATTGATGGTAGGATTTTATGTTGTCTTTTGCTTAGCATTTTTGAATAAGCAAGACTTGCCAGTGGCACACACAATCCTAGTTTATATAAGAAAGAAGGAATTTTTTTAATGCTATGTTTTAATTTCCTCTATCTTTAGAAGCTAAGAAAAATGTTGTTTGGAAATAATTGATTTAAGTCTGCTAAGTATTAATAATTAATGTTTTCTTGCTTTCAAAGATGACAGTCTTAAGTAGAGGCTGGAAAACAAAACCCACCAAATATGTCCCTTTTCTGAATATTAAGCCTCAGTGGTTATAGTACAATGACAAATATTTTTCCCATTAGGGATGTTATTGAAAAGCTATTTTCTGATGCCATTGAACAAAGAAAAGAAGATATTCTACAAAACAGTGATGTGGCACGCAGCTTAGCAACCTTCCAAAAATATGGGAATGACCAGATGCCTACAGTTCGGAGCACAGGAAGAATTAATCCTCAAGGAAGAGGGTTTTTCTCAGGCGTTCTGACAGCTTTAACTTGTGTAGCAGTAAGTTTTGTTTGGTTGGTTTTCCATATTTACTTCATTAAGCATGCAATCTGGTATACTTAAATTATGTGCACATACAGAACATTGTCAGCACAGAACAGACTTCAGCTGAACAGAGTAAATAAGGTAGCATTCAGGGTTGTCTGAATAATCTGAATAGTTTAGGGTCCATCAAATGGAAGATTCTACATGTCAAGCCACTTAATGATTGTTTATTTGTATCATTAATATATTTGCTTTGTAGGTAAAGGATCTCTCTCTTTTTATTTATTAATTTTTTAATCTACCTATAGGTAGTTCTACTTGGGTATCACTGGAGCAGCAGAGAATTTGAAGAAGATCATCTTGTCCACAAGCCTGTTGCTAAATGGACTGCTAAGGAAGTGATAATTTGGCTAGAGCAGCTGGGCCCATGGGCTTCACATTATAAAGAAAGATTTCTACTGGAGAAAGTGAATGGAAGGTAAGAGGCCTGATTGTCAAGAACACCTGACGTTTGTTTGATTGGACTACTGGAAAGCTTTTGTTAGGGATGTTACACTGTGAAATGACCATACTTTGTTCTATAGATTGCGGGAATATTCTGTTGATGTATTGGAGTGAAATTCCAGGCAAGTTTTAACACCTGTAGTTGAGAACTTTAGTAGTAGGTACTAAGCAAGGTAACTGAAAATTTTATACAAACTACTTTAAATGCTGACAATGCAGATTGTAGTGATAATGAAAGTAGAATTCTAATGTATTATCCACCCCTCCACCTTTTCTTTCTTGTGAAAATATACAAATTTTATATGCATTGTTGCATTCCACTGAAGAGCTCTGGGTTTGATTTCAGGAGACTTCACTCAATATGTGAACTACTGAAGAATTGTGTTCAGTAGCCAGCCAACAAGGTGATAATTTGCATGCTGAAAGCAGGCAAGAAAAAACATGAGGGATATCTAAAACGCAGGCTCTGAGATGCAGTTGATTTAGAACACTTGATATGGAGTGTGATGATGATCTTTAAAGTCCCTTCCAACCCAGACCATTCTGTGGTTCTGTAATCCAAAAGGTGATGCCTTCTATCAGTTGCTTATTTGTTTCAGTGTGTAATGGCTGATCTGTAGTTTTATCTTTTTGGTGAAGGGGCACTGTTTACCTTCTGAATTCTTCTGCTTTTGTAGACTCCTTCTAACACTGACAGAGGAGGATTTCACGAGAGAGCCTTACAGTATAGAGAACAGTAACCATAGGAAAGCTATTATGGCAGAACTGGAACGTGTGAAAGCTTTAGGTGTTAAGCCACCACAGAACCTTTGGGAATATAAGGTAAATTTTATCTAAAGCCTGTCATGCATGTTAAGTATTTTTAAAATATCTTTAAATGAAAATTCTGTTAAAGCCAGGAGGAATGTTAAGGCAATAGAAACATTCTTGTAAAAACAAGTAAAAAAAAGTTTATTTGAAAAATGATCCTTTGAAAAATGATTGTCAGAAAAATCTTAAGAACTAACACATCCCTTTTATCTTTCATCATTTGAAACAATAATTTGGTATCTTTCAGGCAGTAAATCCAGGAAAGTCCCTTTTTCTTCTGTATGCACTGAAGAGTTCTCCAAGACTCAGTATGTTATACCTATATTTGTTTGATTACACAGAAGCTTTCCTACCTTTTATCCACACAATTTGCCCCACACAAGAAGACATGTATGAAGATACTGTAGTGAAACTAATAGTAAGTGTTCAAAACATTAAATATACCACTTGCTTTAGTTGTAAGCATTTTAAGATAGCAGCATAAAAACACGTGATATAATTGTGCACCATTTCACCTCTGTACAATACAATTTGAAAGAAAAAATAGCGTAAGTGGTTTCTTGATTTTATTGTGTGCAATCACCAGTGTTGAGACTATTACCTTTAGTAAGACTGATGTAAGGCTCTTAAAACTTTATGAAAGTGATTTTTTTTTTTTTTTTTTGAAGCTCACATGGCTGTAGAAAGGCTGTTCACTCAATATAATCTGTATTTTAGCAAATGGCATTGTACAGCCTGGCTATCTGTGGTGTTTTATTCTTACCTAATGAAAGTTACAGGGTTATAGTATTATCTACCAGAAAGTATTTCATACATTGAAATTACTGCTTTCAATGTATGAAAAAACCATTTTTTTCAGCAAAACTGTAGTGGAAATAAGTCAGTATTATATCTGTTTCATATGAAATTGATTAATAGTCTTTTTATTTTAATTTACAGGACCTTCAAGATCCTTCCTGGAAACAGTGGAGAGAATTCATTGTAAAGTATTTATTTTTGCCATACCAGCTGATAGCTGAATTTGCTTGGGATTGGCTGGACGTGCACTACTGGACATCAAGATTTATAATTGTAAATGCCATGTTGCTCACTGTTCTGGAATTATTCTCCTTTTGGAAGCTCTGGTCAAGAGGAGAATTGAAGTAAGTCTTGCTGAGCTTGTTTAAGAGGGAAGGAAATACGTGGCCATATAAATAGAAAGTAACAGTCTTGCAATTGGACAGTTACTCACTGAAATTACAGTGTCTAACCACAACTCTGAGGTTAGTAAAAACATCTGAGTCTGAATCTGTACATACGCTAGTACTCACTCTTGACTATATTTCTTTGAACACTTGAAAGGGCTTCTTAGAGCTGGTTTTAGTGATCAGATGTAGCAAATACAGTAATGGTAATAAGCATGTTCTTAACCATTGGGTAAATATTAACTCTTACCTTGAAAATTGCCTTTTATGGTAACTGATACTAGCTGCCAGCTGAGAACTGAGTATATATGAATTTTGTCATTAAATGCTTACAATTTAAAGGCTGAGTCCTCAGGATCATGACTAAGTTTATTACACTGATATTGTTTCTGATAGGTGATCAGAATTGCTGTTTTCAGTTGCTGCTTTAGCTTTAATTCAAGCTGTTAATGTTACTTCATAATTGCTGTAAATCGTTTTTTAGAACTGGCAAAGGAGAAACCCTTGTTTTGTTGTATACTGGGTTTTCACCTTCTCTGCCAGCAGCTAGGGGGCAGAGCATGTTCAAAAGAGAGCAGGATGCATGGAAATAATCTGGGATCAACCACTTTAACTTGCTGTGCATTGTGGTCTGAATAAATTGATTTAATGCTTCCTTATACAAAATCTAGTATTACTGTATTCTAAGAAAGTTTTTTCTGGAATGCAAAATGGTGTTTTACGGGTACCTGAGGAAGGGCTAAATAACTTGCAGCTGCAGCACATTCTGGCTGTTCTTAGAATGGGTAAAAGCAAAATGAAAAGTTCCTCTAAGCCTCTCCCTTTCCTTTTTCACAGGACTATACCTCACAGAATGTGGAGACATTTCTGGAAAGCCTTAACCCAGGGTCTTTTTGTTGTAATTTTTTGGCCTTTCATTCCTCAGTTTGTCTGCAATTGTTTGTTTTACTGGGCTTTGTACTTTAACCCAGTCACAAACATTGATCAGGTGGTTAAAGAAGTAAGACGTCCTGAGACATAGGAGCAGTATTGGAACTTTTGAGCTGTTTAGCTTGTAAAAATGGACTTGAAATAAACTCTGCTTTTCTTCTTTATGTATGTGGCAGTGAAAGTGGTGGATTATGTTAATTTAAGCATACCAAAAAAAAGCCCTAAGGTAAGTTACTCTTAAACCAGCTGATTCCAAATCAGAGGATGGGCTTTATTGTCCAATAGTAATCTTTTGTGGGGGAAAAAATAATTACATTCCTGATTTAGCCATATAAAACTTAAGCAGTCATGTCACTCTATTTTAGATCAAATCAAACTTACCTATTTTGTGTTGAGCATTCCAGTTATTTTCAAGCTTGCCTTAAAACGAGAGTCTGAAGAGCTGCTGTGTGTTCCTCAATTTCAGTATGCTAAAGAAAAGCTCTCCCTGGATAGGCTTGATACTGGAAGTGCTTCAGTGTTTTCAGCTTTCTATGTAAAGATGTGACTGTCAAATACACAGTCTTACAGTAGGGGATTCTAAAATTCCTGCTGTTGAAGGCAAAGACTGCTTGAGTTGTCTTGTCCTCTGGAAAATGTGGTGATCCAGATCAGTTAGACTTCATCAGTAGTTTCTTTAATGCTCTCCTCTTGAAGTCTGCTGTTAATTCTTAAATTCAGGGTTATTTCTTAAAAAAGAATTAGTTTGGGAAAGTCACCTGGCACATCTTACTGCAGTATAATGTGTGTATCTAGATCTGTGACCAGATACTGACTGGAAAGTTTATTTTGTGTAATCAGAATTGCCATTTGTTAGTGTATGGTTTTTGACTGAAGCAAAAGTTAGTTTTGGGTTTTTTTTATTTTTTTAAAGAGCTTTGTCCCCTTGCATTCTCCATTGGTTTGCTTTTTTTGATTGGTTGGTTTTGTTGTGTTTGGGGTTTTTTTCCTCATTTGTATCATTAGTATGAATTTTAAATTTGCATATGAATATTTTTAAAGATTAAAGATCTATTCTGAAATCTTCATCCTTCCTAAAGATGTGTTTTGGTTTTATTTATATTGAAGTACTTGTCATTAGCTGTGACTTGTGCAAATTTGTGCAGCCCTGCATGTTTAAGTAAGTCGAGGTGGGTAAAAGTGGACATAAACCACTCCTAATTCTTGAACAGTTAAAATGAGCAGTTATGGAAAAGTGTAGTATTCATCAGTTCATGTTACTGATTTCTCTTCATAAGAGAAAAACTACAAAATGACCCTAACTGAAACCTCTATGCATCCTTATGAGGTATATACACTTCTGAACTTCACAAAGTCATGCTGTTCAAACATGGGGAAGGCAGTTGATCCCAGCCACTGCTGCTTTTTGCATTCATCTGTCTTGGTGGTGGTTTGTATTTACACTTTTAAATCTGTCTCTGAAGTTTTTAATGAATTTGTAGAACTTCTCCCTGTGCCCACAGGAAACTTGAGGTGCACACAGAGTAAGAAGCTGGAACCATATGAAATGAACTTCTTAGAAAATTGTATTTAAAAAGTAAATACTAGAAAAAAAGAATTAGGATTTTTAATTTATGTAGGACTAAGGTAAAAGAGATGCAAGTTCAGTTAGGCTTTATAATAAGTAATATAGATGAGAGGGGTCTTCATGATGACACTCTCACTTCATGCCTTTCTTAATGGTCAGTTCAAAGTTAACAAACGTTTAGGTAAATGTTAGTACAAAAGTTTGATTTTTATCTTACAGCCAGTGGAGTTTACAGTGAATGATGTAATGAGTCTGAAAAATCTGAATCTGAATATAAACAATTTTATTTACTTACTCAAAAAACTCAGATTTCTATGTAGTCAGTAAGAACTTACAGAGAACTGATGACCTTCCTTTTAGTCTGTGCGATGTAGAAGGTAAATTAGAGGATACATGTTTACTTTGGCCATTCTAGGGTGGAGGGGCTGAGGTGGCAGAAGGAGGATCAGGAAGGGAGAAAATCATTTGTTGTCACTACTGTGACTCAAAAAAAAAAGAAAGTCATTTAGATTTAAATACATACAGAGTTTATTTCATGAAGACTGATGTCATATATCTAATGCCTACACAAAGGCTGAATCTCACCACACATAAAGTCTGGCCATAAAAGGTGTTTTGTATGATAGGGAGCTCTAGAAAAACATTTAGCAGCTTCACGGTCACATTCACATGCCATTTTTTGACATTTGTCTTCTAGTGATTCTGAAAGAAAACACAGTAAGTTTATTGTTAGTCTCAAGTAAATAAAAATACCAAATGGAATACCAAGAATTGCTACTTCATGTTCCATATTTGCCATATAAATAGTTCTTTTATTTCAGGTGCAATAGGAACTGCAGCAAGCTTTAGTAAGTCTTACAGTTTTTTTATGTTCTTTAGGTAGAGCTCCATGCTAGAACATCTCAGCAACAGAGAATATACAAGCATGGTTTAGTTTAGTGATGGTTGATAATCATGGGAACTATCTTGGCAGGTGAAAATACTATAATAATTGGATAAAGACTTAAATACCCTTCTCCTGTTCTTCAGTGAAGGAACTCTGCTGATTCCTCTTTAGAAAGTGGTACGTGACCCTCCCTGAACACCCTGTTGCTCCAGTGAAACGGGAGTTTTGGAAGATATTTTCCATTTTGCATATACTTTAATCTACTAAATGATGTCACGTTTGAATTATATATGTGAAATAAGGGATGCAGAGATATTCCCTGTTTAAAATCGACGAACTCTTTCTATTAAGGCATTCAGTAATAAGTTAGGTAAAATGTGTTTAAGAATGATGGAATCCATGTCTGGCCATATTTGTTTTATAATTTTGGTGTTGTAACTGAACAGATTTCTTGGCATGAACATTTTCTTCTACAGCAATATATTCTGGTTTTATTGTGCCAACCCAGAAATGTGTACATTTTCTCTCTGCAACTCTCTGTAAACTGAATAGTCCTTGATTGTATTTTGCCTGAGTATTTAACATTTTGAAAGCTTAGCTGAATCTCTGCTTGAGATTTATCTAGGATCAGAACAAATTGTCAGTTTTGTGAATGAACTTGAAGTCTGCTATGGGAGTTCTTCACGTATATATGTTGAAGCTGCAGCTGTCTACCCTAAGAAGTACTGAATAGCCTAAGAAGCATAAACAACATGATCAAATAAAAAAACCCCAACAAACAGTAACTGAGAAAAATTATTCCTTCTCTTGTTACTGCCTGAAACTTGATTTTCTCCATGGTATGCCCTACTGTCTTCAGCAGTATTTTCAAATACTGTCAGCTTCTAGACTGGAAGAGGAGCAGAAGCTTTACAGACAGATACAGGTGGACTGTAACATGACAGTTAATTAGGTAGTTTGAGAGAGAAGACAGGTAGTACTTATGCAGTAGAGGAGGAAATTTGGCAAGTAGAGATTCTGCTTGAGGTAGACACCTGGACAAAGTAAAGATTGAATGAAAAGGAGAAAAGGAAATATTGTCAAAACCTTTAATTTTATTTCAGGTCAGGCAAATTCTAAATTGAGTTATGAAATGAGAGGGTTTTGAGTTTTCTCTGAACAGCCTACTGTGTTGCCTTTAAAGTATGGTAGTCAGAAACTCAGACTCATTGTAAACAGGGTTATGTGAGGGGCTGTATTTTTGTGGAGCAAATAATAACCAATTCTTGAGAAAGTTGGGGCTGTTCAGCCTGGAGAAGAGAAGGCTGCGTGGAGACCTCATAGCAGCCTTCCAATATCTGAAG